>NDXB01006986.1:48350-64428 GCA_002631895.1 Agapornis roseicollis
CCCCCCAAAAAAAAAAAGGCCTTATGGGAAAAGTGTGGTTTTCTGTAATTCTGCATTAGAAATTGCTGAGATATTGTTCTTGAAATTTCCCCTGAAAAAAATCGGCATGCTAAAAATACCTAGAAGGGGTTATCCAAAATATTAGTCAGAGTTTAATAAGAAAATAGCCTTAGACTTTCTTAGCAGTTTTCTGAGAGAAAGGCCTGCCTTCCAAGGGCAGTTTTATGCAGGAGGCTATCTGTATGTAGGATACTTCAGCTGAGAAATCTTTCTCCTTTTGCAGAGAAAAACTGGGAAGATTAAGCCCCCTACTCTTAAAGCATCTTATAAAAACATTTTCTTGTCATAAAACTTCAGCTCAGTTTAACTAAATCATAAAATAAAAAGCTTCCAGGAGAAAATGTCAGATGGTTTTAAGACGCCTGGTTTTCAATACTGTCTGTGTTGTGAATGCTTACTGTTCATGTAAGGTGCCCACTGTCATAGGCAAATAAAGCTAAGTACAGAAGAAACCTTCCAAGGTGCAGCAGTGCTGTAGCTTGCTGCACGTAGGACAGTTGGGGTGTCTGGGGCTGGTGACAGTCTCCAGGTCTTGTAGTCCTAATAGCAAGACATTTCTATAACGTGGACTGCAGCTTCCATAAGGAGTAAGGTTTTATTAGAGCATAAAGCAAGACCTCGTTGGTTTTCTGCATCTTTGTGTTGGGTGATAAATCTCTCAGAGGAGCTGGAGCTGGTCTCTTCTCAGAACTCTGTAGTGCCATACTATTTCTAAGCTATTCAGAGAGGCAGTTCAAGGTGATCAGCTCAAACTTTACTCACCTGTAATTTAATTTAATTTAGAACTTAAAGACCTGAAAACTTAAGTCATTTAACCCGCACCACACTAAACCTTCAGCACAAATTAGCCTCTGTGGACTGCCCAACTTAGGGTGGGAGCTTATGCTAACATTTTCCTTCTACCAGATGCTTTTCCATCACACTGAGATCCTGTAAAGGACAGGAATAAATATAACCAGTCACCTCAAAATCAAGATTGGAGGTGAAGAAATATAACAGCAGTGCAGTGTTACCATAGTAACAGAAGCTCTAAAGTGATCTAATCTACTGTTAAATTCCAGCTCAGAGATGAACAAAATCAACATAACAGAATAAATGTTACATTAAAAAGGGAATGAGGATATTTTGGGAGTGCTATTATGTTTGTGTCCCAAAATATAGCCTAAAAAACATATTTGAAGAGAGAGGGCATTTTTAGGCCTTTGAGTTGCACATTTATCATATTTGTTTCTAATTTGGACTCTTAATTAATATCTGCTGAGGTTAGCTGTCAGGTGACCTTCTTATCACACTGCCTGAGTTTGCTCTCATGGATGTATTGCTTCTCAAGAGTATTCTCCTTCTGTTGTACCGGTGGCACAGATGGAGAATGGTGGCCCATACACTAAACATCCCAGATTTTTCAAGCCATTAAAGCCTCACACCACTTGCTGTTGCAGGGTCTAAATGAGTTCAAACACTGAATCTCTTCTAAACACTGGATTAGACCAAGAGGAGCTTCTGGAGGGACTTGCATTGGTAGGCAAAGCTGTTTTCAGCATGTGTTTCTTTTCCTGGTTAATGTGCTCTGTCAATAACTGGTTTCATTCTGTTTCAAGAAAGCAGCAAAGCTTCAAAACTTCCCATGAACTTCGTTTCCCCCTCACACATTAGCTTGGATAAAAAATAAAGTCCTGAAATCTGGAAGTTTCTTGCATCATTTCATGACATATCACTCTGAGAATTGATTATCATGCACTACCTGAACAGGCAGGAAGTACTGAGTTTCTTTCAAGTTTTGTTTTAATGTCATTAGGAATGCTGGAGGATCAGCTATCATTAAAGATTAGCTGTGATGTTGGGTTGGGGTATGGGAGGGTGGTTTGGGTTTTTTTTTTTTATGTTAAGCAGTCTCTGCTTGTGCTGTAAATTTGAGATTTTAAATACCTGCTACTTTAGGCATTTCTAAAGTAGCTGAGAAATTCTTATTAGCAGCCTAGCTGAGTTTAATATTAGTCTGACATATGCATAGTAATGTAAAAGTAAAAAGAAAATAGCTGAACTAGGGCTGATACATTTGAAATAATTTCCCAAGAAATCTGATAACAGGCATCTTACATTTTCCTTATACTGAACATTTTATTTTAGTGAAAGTTTGACCAAAACCCCCAGTCCTTCTGAATCTAAGCACCTGGCATATATTTTATAACAAGATATGTCTTCATGATCAAAGATATCACAGAATCTCTCTCGGTTTCATACAGAAGAATAAATTAACTTTGTGTGTGTTTTAAAAACAGGTCTTCGGCTGTATTTCATCAGCAAGAAACAGGTGAAAATGGAATTTGCAGAGCATGTCTTTCAGTTTACCTTAATAGCTTATAAACAGCATGTGAACAGCACGCTTTAGAGTTGAGTTTTCCTTTTCCAATAGTGTGCTTTTAGAAAATGACAACTCATTTGCATGCAATTTGCAAACTGCATTTTTGCAGGAATACATTTGACTTCTTGCACTTTTCTCTGGTAGCTGCATTTAGTTTTCTCAGTGCAGAATAGAAGCATTAAGATCAGATTTTAAAAGACAGACCCTACATTCTCTGCATATGTAGACTTCTGTTTGCAAAGAAGAGAGGCCTTTCTTTCTAGCTCTTTCTTGCACATGGTGTAAAATCTAAGAATTTCTTTCTGGCATCAGATCATGTATGTGTTTCTTTCTCCTTTATACCATGCTGACCATTTTATTATCTTTCATAAAGTTCTTGCCTCATTATTGAAAGATATGGAAAGTAAATTATTTTTGAGGCAATAATCCTTCCTTTTATGGTCTTTTCTCCTTCATATTGATTGCTTGAATTTGAAACTCTTATGACATTTTGCAGGCAATAAAAAAACCAGAAGAATGTGTTTCTTTTTGCTAGTGTATACTTATTAAGCCAGGCAGAGCTGCTTATAAACTTGGTACAGTCAGTGTCACCAAACTCATGTAAATGAGGAAAAAGAGCACTTTCCATGGAGGATGGAGCTGGAGCTTCCTTCAGCTGTTTTACAGTTATCCTTTGCTTTTCCAGCTCCATTTGTCCTCATTCTGTTTGAGCCTTCACTGAACTTGTGTGGATGAAGTTCTCTGGGGAGGAAAAATACCAGCATTCTTCTCTCTCAAACTAGGCACTAAGACAAAGTTCTGAAGCACAGTGTAGTTTCCAGAGGACTGGGATAACTGAAGAGTCTATGACTCTCTGTGTGCGTTAGGATGTGTTACAATCTATTGGACACTTCTGGGTTCCTGCTGGACCTGTGTGGTTTCTTCACATTAATGTAGTCAAGTAGAGAGCACAAGATAACATATATATTAATGCAGAGGAACTGAGTCATACTTATGAATCAATTTTCAGACATACCTCTGCAGCAGGATCAAGATCCTTGTTGCGTGTAGAAGACACCAAAGGATGCAAAAGAATATTCTGTTTCTTTTCCTACTTTTATATATATATTTACGGGTAGCTTCAGGTAAATATAGGAACATGCAGAGAATCTTCTTTTTGTCAAACCTGAATTATTATTTTCATTAGATTTAGAGGTTCCAGTCACGGTTTCAGTCTCTATATTTCTTGCATTGTGCAATCATATTTCAAATAGACCAGGCAGCTTGTAATTTAGTCTTTGATAACTGGGGAGGATCTAAGTGAGAACAAAGTGATTTAGGCTTATTACAGAGGAAACAGGTGGTTTATGATTCTATTATGATAGGATCTCAAGTCCTCAAGAATGTCTTCTGCTGGGGTGACCAGTGGTCCATGTAGCCTTGTGTCTTGTCTCTGATACTGGCCAGGAATAGGTATTTGTGAAAAGAATGTAAGACCTGAGTGAGTACATGGTTACACCTCTCCAAGAGCTTCACCACCTTACAGTAGTATGTGGCTATTGACCTACAGATCAAGCGTGCTGTTGTAGTCACATCTTTCTGGCTGTTACAGGTCATTCCTTCCATTAATTTCACTATCGTTTATGTGTTTGGGGTTTGTTGTTTTTGTTTTTCCTGCTTATACTGCTGGCTCCCACAGTGTCCTTGGCAATGAGTTTTGACATTTTACTTACAGGCTGTGGTCAGAAAGATAAACCTTGTTTTCTTTTCCTAGTGTTAAAACTGCTGCCTGATAATACAGGAATTAAGAACGCCACATCAAACAAGGGCATAATGAATAACTTGTTATGTAATGGCCTTGCATTCCTTATTTTTGCATGATCCCATCTTTCCTTAGTTGTTGTTTTCCAAGTTTAGAAAGCCTTAGCCTCTGTGGTCTTTCTTTGTATGGATGCTGTATTGTTTCCTGGTTCATTTGGTTGTCTTTATCTGTTTCCTTTTGCTGCTCTATCATTTTAGAGGTGGGGTGCCTAGAAAGGCATGCAATGTTCAAGCTGTGGGAGCACCATGGGTTTATAAAGTGGCATAATGATGTTTTTGCTGTTGTTTTTCATCCTTCATTAATAATTCTTACCATTCTGTTTTCCTTGTTCACTGCCTCTGAGCTGTGAACTGATGTTTTCAAGGAACTATCTGTAATGACTCCAAGATCTTTTATGAATGTTGAGAGATAACTTAGAGCATATTAATAAATCTAGATATATTTAGACCATTCCCCCCCCACCAAATGCTGTTCTTTAAAATTCATCTGACGTTGATCTATTGTTTCATCGTTCACTGTGGTGAGATTATTCTGCTACTTGTTGTAGTTAGTTTTAGTTTTTAGTACGCTGAGTAATTTTGAATCACAAAGAGTCTTTGTCACCTCGCTATTCATTCCTTTCCTGAGCTTTAAATTCATTGACGAGGATTCATGTGGGCCCACCATTTAACTTCCTAATATTATGGAAAATGACTGTTTATTCTCATGATATACATTCTATTTTTTAATAAGTCATTCATCCTGTGAATGACCTTTCTTGTAGCTCCATAGAGTTTAATTTTTTTAAGAGCCTTTGATCAGGAACCTCGTCAAAACCTTATTGGAAATCCAAGTATAGCAGATCAATTGAAATGGCCTCATTGCCATTAATCATCTCTTTCAGAGCCTGAATACCCTCCTGAGATGTGACTTTGTGTCTTGGCTTTTCTGTGTTGTATTTGTCTGTCTGCTGCTTCTTTATTTATTGCAGTTTTTATCAATTCACTTGGTACAAAAAGTCAGATTTGCTGGCCTGATTTTTCCTAGTTTTCCATTAATCACTTAAAGAAAACCTCAAAATCCATGTGTCTACTGAAGCTTGTTTAAGTGAGGAGTACTTCTGTGTGTCATTCTTTTAGGAATATTTCTATTTGCTCTTTCCTGATCTTGAACCTCCCTTGTTTCCATTTCAGTTTGAGACAGTCACTCTGACTTCTCTCCTGTAAGAACTTAGGTGCCACCCCTCTTGATTATTTCCCAACAAACACTGAAATAATTGATTTCAGTTTTCTGATAAAGCACAATCCTTTTAACCAATTGTTTCTAGAAGCTCTTAGGCAGACACACTGCTATTGTGCATTCTTTTGAAAAACAAATTCTTGCTATTTGAAAATTGATCCTTACAATCTCTTCACCAGGAAGAGTGATAGGACAAGGGGTAATGGGTTCAAACTTAACAGGGGAGGTTTAGGTTAGACATAAGGAACAAGTTCTTCCCTGTGAGGGTGCTGAGGCTCTGGCAGAGGTTGCCCAGAGAAGCTGTGGCTGCCTCATCCCTGGCAGTGTTCAAGGCCAGGTTGGACAGTGCTTGGAGCAAGCTGCACTAGTGGAAGGTATCCCTGCCTGTAGCAGGGGGTTGGAACTGGATGATCTTGAGGTCCTTTCCAACCCAAACCATTCTATGATTCATTCTATGATTCTTTTGCCTGTCCCTGTTACGATTTTCAGATTTGACTTCCTACCATGCCCTTTATAATTTTCTTCAGGTGAATAGAGCTTCCAGTTCTTGATTTGTTGAATTTGCTGGAAGCCTGAATGTCGCTTCCAATGTGATTTGTTATCCTCTTTCCCTTCCTTCACAAGAAAAAAATGAAATGGTTAACAGTATTGACGTGTGAATTATCTCCGCCAGGCACTTGAATCAATCCTGTGCTGAGGGATTTTTTTCCCCCCTCCGCTGCTCTCTGGAGGTTTGATGAAGCATGAGGATAAATGAAGACACAGCAGTGTGGGCTTCAGCGTGTTGCTAATGCGCTGCTTGCTGCAGTCAGTGCTGCTGTATCTTTGGAGCTAACGCCACTGGAAATGTGTAGTTTGAAGCTCAGTAGCATTGCTGCCTGCTCTCCAGCCTGCAGTGCAGGCGTTACTCAAGCACTACCTGCAATGGAGGTTTTTGCCATCTCAGGTATCTGAGGTATGTCACCTCTAGATGGACATTAATTTCAAACTTCGACATAATATTCGTAGTTCACTTTGTGTGCCTGTACATGATTTCTGCCAAATATCCTGTATGTTTTGAAATCAGTATGCCATGAAAGCAGCCCTGTAAAGGCACTTGCTATTAATGTGCCTCATTTGTTTTGATATTAATAAGCCCAGTGCTGCTACTAGCATCAGTAAAACATCTTGCAAAGAAGTTCCTCTTTAAAACAAGGCTCTGCACACTGGTTCATCATCTTGGAAATAATGAGAGGGAAAGATGTAGGTAACACAATGGTACAGATGGCTTGTTCTTCAGTTTTGAGAAGGGCAGCCTTTACGAATATCTTGCTCAGAGCATGCTTGGTTAATAACAGCTGGTTGAAGGAGGGAAAGGTAATGTTTCTACAGCAGAAGGTTTTGATGGCTGTAAGTTGATTTCAGTTTGGATGTACAGCAGTTTGTGAAACACAAAACCCAACAGAAGAAAAAACACTTTCCCAATGCAGGTTTCATCAAGAAAATAATTAAGGATAACCAAATATTGAGCTTCTCTGATTGGGATACCCTCTGGTATGTATTTAATGCTTGCTTCATCTACTGTAAGAGCTAGCAACTGCTTTTTAGATAGGATATTCTAAATGTCAGAACATCTTCCTGGTGAGGTGTCGTGCTGCCTGATGAGTCAACCCAAACCTGGACTTCACAGCATTTAAACTTCTGTTTCATATACTGAATGCAGGGACTATGTCTGCATAGCTAAATATGCCTCAGGTTCAGTAACACAGGAGTTGCTAAGTTCATGAAGAAAGGTATAGGATGTTATTTGGGCAAACTGAGCTTTCTATGAAGACATCTAATTTCATAATCTTGCAATGCAGAACAAGGTATTTAGGTGGAAATTCTGTACAAGTTGGAAGAACATAAGGTCTGACTGAATCAGGTCTTTCTGCTAATGAAATCATACATAACTGCCATGCTACTAACAAGTGTAGGATTTCAGCTTCCAAGACATTTTTCTGTTGAAATACTCAATATTTAATGACTGTAAATTTGAACTTTTTCAAAACTTTTCAGAGGTTTAACTTATACTTTCTGTCTGACACTAATGTCAGGGGGTTTTAAAATGGTTAAGAAATCCTTACTAAATTAGTATGGTTTCTGTAGTCTTTGTTTTACATTGGCATTGATATCTTTTTAGTTTATAGTAATGACATTTGTTAGGCTATGACTTTATCAGTTCTTTCTATTCACTTCAGTATCACTTTTACATGTGAAAGACTGTTATGGTTAGAAGAAATTTCTAATTCGTTATTTAATCTCCTTTTAACTGTAATAAAAGTAATTTCCCTACTGTAGACCATCTCTAATCCATGAATATCCCAGTCTAGGATATTGCCAGGATATTACTAGTATGCGTGATACCTCATTCCTATGGCTATGTATTCCTGTCATTATTTCACTGTATCTTCTCATGAATTTGAAGACACAAATGGTGTCTTCACACAGGCACATCTGGTCTTACATTTTCTTCTGAACAACCAGGGTATAATTCAGTATTTTCTGTTGTGTTCTGAGCTCGTATTCCTTGTAAGCTGCTGTATCTGACTTGGACCTTCAAAATGTGGTCCACCTAGTCACAAAACGTATTCATTTCTCATAGTTTTAAGATATGTAGGCCAAGCATTTGAGTACGGGGTAAGGGAAGGGAGATTATTTTGAATATTCTTTTCAAGTGTCTTTTGTTTAAACTCAATTTCTGCACATCTCTTCCATATTTATATACAGTAATCAAATATGGGTTTGAAATGTAAAAGATTCTTACAAAACTTTGAAATTATTGCCTTATACTTTAAGGTATCTGGAACAGACATCACTTGTGATTTAGTCAGTGAGGGTCTTTCTCACGTCTGAAAGGCAGAACTTTGATACTCTTCTTTCACTACATCTGAAGTAGCTCTGTGTCCGTGTTCCAGGAGATCAGTAGAAGAATATCAGTGTTGAGATCTGTGATGCAAATGTCAGAGAAACTAAAAGACATTACAAAGCTACTGGAGCTTTAAAAAGGTTCTGTCGATTTATTTTAATAATCTACCTTTGTAGGTAATTAAGCTGTTAACCTGACAGTTTAATATGAAACTGTTTTAGCTATTTGCATCTTGTCCCTTATCCATAAAAGATATAACACAAGAGTTATTTTAAAGGCCTGTCGTAAGATGATACCACCACAATGTTTCTAGAACTGTACCCTTTTCCATAAAGTTAAGAGGCACTTCTAGGAATCTGGACTTCTCCACAATTAATTTCAATTTAATACAAATAAGTGTAGGATTCACCCCCATTCAGGGAGAGGAAATCATGTAGGTTATGCCTACTCTTGTTCCTCACGTAGGAACACATAGCAGGGTGACTACACTTCTTTTTCCTAAAATAAGCCAAAATTCCTGCTTAATGCTGGAGTCAAGGTTTGTTCAGAGCGTTCACATACAACAGAACAAGCACTGTGTATTTCAGAAAGCTCTAAATCCTACCTCTGCACTGAAAAGCAGCCCATGGGAATGTAGCCTCGGCGGCTGGCAGTGCCTCATTGGGCTGACAGTTCCTCTTCTCAAAGGGAAGGAACAAGCAACTTCTAGTGTTTCTCCTCTGTTTGTCAACTGTGGGGTTAGTTAGTATGCTACAGCTGTGCAGATTTTCATTTCTGATAAAACTTAGCCCGAGAGGTATTTGTTGATGATTGTCAACAATCAAATGAATTATAGATGATGTTGGTAAACAAAATGCTGCCTTGATGAACGATGAATTGGCTATACTATGACATGACTGCTAAGTCATTCAAAGCACTGATTAAACCCATTACAGTAAAATAATCACCATCCATTACCTTTAATGTCGTGAACTGACAACCTAGTTAAGGCAGCTGATGGTGTCAGCAAAATGATTTGTTGGTCCTCATGTCCAATGACAATAAATCACTGCGATAAATCAATGAACAGTAGCAATAAAACAATATATTTTCATTTTTCTTGACATTCAATTACAGAGCATGTATACAGACTTATTCTTAAACACTCAGTGATATGGCAGGGTTCAGCATCCACCAGCAACTAATGCATATATTTGTTGAGATCTCATTTTTGTCCAGTCATGTTTTTCCCTTACTTTTGCTTTCTGCTATATCTGCTGCTGTGATGCATCACTTGTCTTATAGAGCCAGATTCATTCTTAGGTATAAAAGATAGAATTTTTATATTCTTTTTCATTACATCTGAAAAAGTTTCTTCTTCCAGAAAGCTTCTACTGGTGTTGTTGATCTCTTAAAACTTCAAGGATAATGGTACCATTCCTGGTTTTTCTCCTCTCTAGTAAGACCTCTAGGCTAATAACGTCTATAATTTGGCTTGTATGTTAAAGAAAAAGTGAGTTTAAGCACCTGATCAGCCAGAATGGAGTTCAGGCTCCCATGCTGCTCATGTCAATGAACAGTCAATGATACTCTGCCATTGTAGTCATCATCATCTTCTCTGTTCTGCCATCACTGGGGCTGTGCTGAACACCAGTCCTGGCAAGCAAATAACCTTTTGGCAGCATCAGATTTTATTTTAGAAGTATACATCTGTATCCACGTCTTTCTCTCTCTTGTCATGGATTTGTTTGTGTGTTGTTATCAAATTTTGGGTATACATGAAATTAACAATCCCTGGAAGTCAGTTACATGCTCCTTGGAAATTCTGAAAGCAAAACGCCTCCCAGAGATTTGACAATATCATGTATTTCTATTAGGTCAGGCCTAATAAAATTTAGCTTTTTGTCTAAAAACTGACAAGGCAAAAATCTATTTCTTTTCTTTTTGTCTAATGAAAAAGTTTAGGGTACTTATACATTTTCCTCTGGATTCCTTCCTCTGTCCTGCCTATGTGCACACACTCCACCAGACTCTAAAAATGCCCCGAGGATTTCACAGAGTATATTTTAACATAATTCAGGTAACACATTACCCAGGTGAGTAGTAAGAAGCCAGAGCTGGAAGAACAGAGGCTGTAGATCCTTTGTATTGAGCCTCTTACCAATTCCTATGCAGCAAGTCTCTGCTTCATTGGACTTGATTTGTTTCTGTCACATTGAGTTGTAGGAAGTTTGCTATCAGCAAGAACAGGTCTTTTCCACGTATGTGCAAAGAGAAGAAGAAGGATCTGTGATAATGTTTTTCTCATTATAGTCCCAGAGGTTAAAAGAAAGGTCTGGCTGAGGAAACACTAACATGTATCACATCTACATTGACTAATGCTTAGAGGTACAGCTTAAGTTGTTTCCACATGCAGGGCCTTGCCATTAATGGCTTTGTTAAGCAAAATAGGAAGTTCTAAAGATATACATCAACTGTTACGTTGCTAATCTTTCTTTCACTGATGTAAAGTTGAAAGTCAAAACCAGTGTGCTTTTCTGCACCACTGACTTGGAATGGTCACCCAGCAGGGCACAAGGGGGTTCCTAGTGTCAGCTCCTGTGCAATACACCAAGCTTCCTAGGATTCAGTTTTGATCTGCTTCTGGGCCAAGCTTAGTCTGAGGTAGTGATTTAACCTGGATTCCATTTCCTTGAACACTTGCCTGCTCACGACAGAAAGATGGTCATGGAGATGAAATTTGTTTGATGTGGCTATATCACATGGCGTATGAAAGGTTTTCTAATTTCATTCTAAAAATGAATCTGTCAGTAGAGGGTGATTGGTCTCACTGGACATATGGACAGTTAGAACTAGAAAAGCTGAATGTCACTAAGGGATGGTAAAAATTAAATGCTTGACTATAAATTATTTTTTATGTCGTATTTAGATGAGAATGTAGAAAATGCAAGTAGTCAGTATCAGTTATGTAGCAGAGACCAGAACATGTCAAGAAATGCCCTGAGTTTTGATGAAGGTGGACTATGATGGAGGCCCTGCACTGACTTTGCAGGGAGCTGGAGTTGTTGACACTTATTCCAAAAGTAGTATCTGCAGCAAGCACTTCTGAAATGGGAACTTTCAGAACACTGTGGGATATTTGCTGTGTAAGGGTTATTAAGAGATCATTTAAGATAATGATCTTCAATTTGGTTCTGGAAAGCCTCAGCAATTGCTTAGAAAAGAGGCAGCAAAGCAGACTACTGTCCTGTATTGAATTGTCTGCCTGAGAGATCTGTATAAGCAGCTAAAGTTTGTAAAAGGTGGAATTCACAGAGCCTTTTGAAAAAGTTGGATGTTCCTAAGTCTGTATTAAATGCAAGAGATTATTTGTAGTACCATCAGCGAGAACTGGTTTCTTTCCTATAGCAGTGATTCATTCAATTGATTATATCCAACCCTCCAAACTGCACTCTTGTATTTCCAACCTCATGGCCTTTTCCATGGCACACTGGTGTCTTGCTTTTTATAACCAGGCATGCTTTCACCTAGAAATATGCATCTTTGGGCCATATTTTTGGGTTTGTATGGGTTCATACTTCATCTTATTTTATTGAGTCAGCTTCAAAATGGTCAGAATGGGGTTGGGAGCATGGCCTGGAGAATGAGCTTCCTTTGCCACTGCAGTGGGTTACTTGAGCCTGCTGGATCAGTTGGTAATCCCTCCCTGTGTCATGTTGCTGTTGCTTCTGTTCATCAAAGGAGAGGAGGGGAACAGGTTCTCCAACAGCCCTCTCTCCTGTTGCCTAAATCTTGGACCAAGATCTGCAGGAGAGCAGGCATGCATATTCCCTCATCCCAGCCTCACCTGAAACACAATGCCAATGGCCTCTGGTAGGGTAGTTTGTTTACAAGTCAGGGCTGATATCAAACATTGTGCAGGCACTGAGGTGAGTACAGTGCTTTAGAGTCCTCACCAAAGACTGTCAGCTCTGGAGCAAAGTTAAAATGGAATTTAATTTTAATCTGGAGCAGTCTGGATATCTCTAACATTGATTAGGCTACACGGTATTTCAGTTGTCTATCACAGAGAGGCCTCTAGCACAGACTGTTTAATAGGCAGTCTGCCCGTGGGAAAAAGGGTATCAATAGAGCATTTTTCAGGATATGTTCTTCCACACCTTGCTAAAACTGCAAAGAACAATAAGAAAATGGATGGTGCAGTGTAGATAAACTTCAAATAGAACATTCAGCTGATAATACTTTATGGGGTCCTAACTCTGAGGGGTTGTGTAAAGCTTTTTTTTAAAGGGGAAGCTATCACTTTAGCTAAATTATGAGATTGTTGTACTATTGTAGTACCTAGATACTGTAGCTTTAGAAAGTATTAATCACTGTGTACTGAGTCTGAGAACATCTGCTTAAAAGGATTGTTTGAATGAGGCAAAGAGGCAACATGTGAAATTTTCTTTCCTACTCTTCATTTTAAAATCTCTAGAGATCATGCTTCAATATCCCTGTTATCATTGTGTTGAGGTTAAGAATATGACACAACATATTGATTTCAAATGTGTATTTTTGCATAGGCATTAACATTTTTAAATAGTTTGAAAGTCTATCAAAATCACTTCCATTCAGTACGTATGAGGAGATCCTGTTACAGGATCTGTGGTCCTCCTTGACTTGGGAAAGAAGGAAAATATTAAACTTTTTAAAATGTCATCTATAAAATCCATGCAATGAAATAGTGAAGTACACAAGCTCCATCCCAATCCGTGTTTATTTCTTGATAAAACTGGCTCTGCAGCATATCTTTGCCATCTCTATAAACATTTCTCTAGTAACTTTAACAACTGTGTCTTAATTCTTTTTAAAACTGCTCTAGCATGTTTGAAGGTGCCCTAATTTATTAATAGCACAAATATTGGGAATTGACTGCAAAGTTTGCTTCCCAAAGTCTTTCTGGTCTTGCTCCTGGCTGCAGGCAATGAAAAATGAAAGGCTGAGACCACATGGCTCCTGCCATCCAGCTTGAAAGCTGTATCACACCCTGACAATCCCTGCAATGCATCGTTAAGTCTTCCTATATGTGGCTCAGAGAAGACCAGGCAGATTTGGCTCATTATGGTAAATATAATTTGAAGCCTTGCTTTGAAGAAGGGTGGAACAAGTAAAAGATGCAAGCACCATCAGCAGATGCACATGAGATTAAAACCCTTAACCCTCCGCCTCCTCTCCCCAACACTGTAAAGCATCTGAAATTTAGCTAGAATTAGCTGTTTGGTCACACTTTCTCTGCCTCACAGGCCACCACCACCATCAAAGCAGAAGTGACTTGTGACACAGCTGGCAGTCAGCAGTGCCTCGGGGCTCAGGGCAGCAGGGGTGCTGGCTACTGAAGCATCCTCTCCTCCTCAGAGAAAGTGCATCTCCACACACTAGGACAAAGATCAGTATAAGGGCAGTGAGGGAAGAGAGAGATGGGAAAGGAGGGGTACAAGCACATCCATTTTTATAACTCACAAAGCTTTTCCTTTGTCTTTGACACCTGCCCAGAGTACATGCAGCACACTGCTAAGTAACATCTTGTCAGAAAGACCAATGCAGTGATTACACTCTGACTAGGTTATTAAGGCAGTTTTATTTCACGCTTGTCTATTAAGGTATATAGTAAGTTACTGCATGGCAAAGATGATCTGGGAAGAGAAGATCTTCTGGGCTCTTTAAATTGTCAATTTTTTTACTACCTTGCCATTGAAACCACCAGACTGCTGTACTACAGTCATAATAAAACTAATCATAATACTTTCTCTTTGTTAGGAATACATTTGGTGTCACTGCTCACCAGCAGGTTATGGAACTGATTTCCCATTTTGTCAGCTCAGCATATGGTGTTCAAAACCTGATTTTTTGTTCTTTTTTTTTTGATAAGGGGTGGGGTAGAAGGACATAAACTGCTATTAAAAGCTTGCGTCCCACGATTTGCCTAAAAATAAGAAGTAAACCATTTCATCAGTGTTTGCTCTTTTGACTAAAAGGTGAAAGTCATTCACTTTTTTTTCCTTGTGAGGCTCCCCCACTCGCCAATAATCTCAATTTGTGCCTTCATTTCTGCCATAAGAAGAATGTATTCAGGGCTGGGAATTTGGTATATATTGACAATGTGTTTGTATTGAAGTTTTGAATTGCTAAATTGCAAAAATTTGCCAAGATATCATGAAGAGTTGGGAAAAAATTAATTACCAAGTGGAAATACAGGAATAAGCAAAGTGATACATCTGTATATGCATCCTGCCTTGCCGAATGATTTAGATTAGATCTGTATTGGAATACGTCTGTTAGTGGAGCTTAAGAGCACATTTACCTTTCTCACAGCCGTAGCCAATTGGTCACCCATGGTCTCTGCAAAGTCTATTACATTTTTGTTATTTGCACTAGTCCTGGCAGCTAGACACCATTTACTTTAAAGGCAGAAGGAGAAAGGTGGATAGTTTCAGAGTATATGGCAAGTGAGCTGCCTCAAAAACATCCTGCAGCAGATCTAGCTGCATCTGTGTAAGATGCCCCTGGCGTCTGATGATTCTGTGTAGCTGTGGTGCTAGGGCAATGTGACTCAAACATCTCATACTTGCATTTCTTGCACAATTTTGTTGTTTGGAATTTAAATTCATCAGTAAGGTAATAAACCAGAGCTGATGGGGCATGAACACACATCTCACTTGAGCCATGCTGCTTCTGGTCAGCCTCTTTTAGTAGAGGGACACTAGCGTGACATCTGCAGCGAGTGAGGTGAAGACAGACTGAGCCTGTTTCGGCTTTGGCTCAGTCCTCAGGACCAACGTGCTTTGCTTACAACCTACAGTGATAGAAAGCATTGTGCTGACATTAAGCAAAATGCTGAGAGAAAAGGATTGACAACTATTTTATTGTCTCCAGGAAGGGATCTCATTTTTCTGGTCTGAAAATGGTTGTGATTGGTAGAAGGTTTGGTCAGTATAAAGAAATGCATGAGTATATTCTCTATCTTCTCATTAACCAGAAAACAAAAAATGTTTGTCTTCTTTTCTTTCCTGATATCTCATTTTTCAGTGTGTTTTTTTCCTAAATAATGTGCATGAATTGCAGTATTTGTGTTATGTCATTCCTTGCATAGCCTTGCCCAGTTGAAATATTTACAAATCTTATCAAACACAAGGGTTCTGGTGCCAGTGTTTATTTATACAGGGAGCTACCTTATCTATCTCAATTTACATGAGTTATGTTTTCTTTTTCCTGGTGGCCATTCTGTCATACCGTTGCAACCAGGCCATAGCACTCAAAGCAAAAGGCTCACAGATCTACCACGAGTCCCCTTCTAATATATTTTTCTCCAAGGTAGCTGGCAAATGTTTGCAAACACACTCAAGGATAATTAGGCTTGATTATGAAAACTAGTTCTGTCCACACTCTGAAGTGTCATGGTTGTGGGCTGGGAAATGCAATACAGATGTGGCCTAGATATCCAGCAGGTTTGCTTGATGAGGACAGCCTTTAGCACTTTTTGTTTTTAATAAATCACATTAGCACAAAGGAAAGTTGATTGTAACCCCTTCCCTCCATCCAACCCCGTTGCTACTTCTGTAATAAAAGAAATGTTCAGATAACCAATTGAATGCATTCATAGCAGGAAAGAAGCAAGATGGTTGAGGAAAGTCATAGAATCATAGAATAGTTAAGGTTGGAAGGGACCTTAAGATCATCTAATTCCAACCCCCCTGCCATAAGCAGGGACACCTCACGCTAAACCATGTCA
>NDXB01006987.1:0-24661 GCA_002631895.1 Agapornis roseicollis
AGTGCACACTGCAGTTGGCTCATGTTCATGTTCTCATCGACCACCACCCCCAAGTCCTTCTCCTTGAGCTGCTCCGAATCTCCTCTTTGCCCAACCTGTAGCTGTGCCTGGGATTGCTCCCACCCAGGTGTAGGACCTTGCACTTGGCATGGTTGAACTTCGTGAGTCTGGCACCAGCCCACCTCACAAGCGTGTCAAGGTCAATAAAATGCGCTGATCTTAAATTTTATTCTTCCCCCAGAATAAGGGGATGGAGGCTAACAGCAAATGAAAGGCTCCCTGCCCTCAGTTTATTCCTGTCTTCACAATGTTCTATCTAAGTAAAACCACTATAAATGCCATTAAACTGGCTAGTACTCTTGTTGTTGTATCTTCTACTAATGACAAAAGAAACACAAGTGAGCTTCACACTAAACAAATGAAAGATATAATTCAAGTTTTCTGAAAACATCCTGTAAGTATGGTCCTTGACAAAGAATATATTCTGCAGTTTAAAACACAGTAACATTTTAGAAACTAAAAAAAATCTGGGATTCAAATGTGCTTGCTTAATGATGCGCCAGAACATGGAAAAATAACCCACTGGACACCTACTTTGAAAAGAAGTGATATACAGAGAAGGAAAAAGGCTACAAAGAGTTTAAGTTCACAATTCACATTACTTCTAAACCTTAACTCTGTGGTGCAAGGAAGCAGAAAAATTTCATTTGTCCTACATGACAATACAAAACCCACTCTCACCTTCTCCAACAAGACAGCACATTTCAAGCTTGAGAAGAGGAAAGGGACACAACAGAGTGCTGAAGACAGGCATGTTTTCCTAAAACAGATGCAATATAGCTACATCAGCATGATGTTGTTTGGGCTAAGGAGAAAGGGAAGCAAGAGAGGTAGAGCTTATTGACTGGGAGGAGAGGAAGCTAAAGAAAGAAAGGGAAGATGGCGAAGCCTTGGGTGTCATGGTTTAGTGTGAGGTGTCCCTGCTTATGGCAGGGGGCTTGGAATTGGATGATCTTAAGGTCCTTCCCTACCCTAACTATTCTATGATTCTATGGCATTTTAGTTTGAAAACTTCTTGGATCATAGTCCAGGGGTATTGCTGTCGGAATCTACAGAAAGTTATTTTGGAGAACATCCTTTGATTTTGCTCAAGAATTTGAAATTTGAGTTGAAAATCAAACATGTGTGCTCAGATAAAAGTCCCTGACAGTTACTACCCTACACAGTAACAGCATGTGGACTTAAACTCATTTAAGTGAACTGTGTCTTGGAAGTCACAGAGTACAACCAGCCGCTCTGTTTTGCTTTCTTTATATGTATGTACCTACTATAATAAATAAAACTACTTCAGAGCTGCTGGGAGAGGAAGGAAAAAGAACAAAACCCTTCACAGCTTTACAAAATGATTGTCTGTTAGCATTTAAATGCCAGGCTCAGGCCTCATCCAGATTAAAGACATGTAAGAACTGACAACAGAAGCGTATCGGAACTTGAGTATCATTAAAAGCTCAGGACTTCAGTCTTACATCTGCAATATCTATCACATGTCCCTGCAATGCAGCATGGAGCTGCCTCTTTAAGAATGAATAATCTTTAAGGACCTGAAAATATCTTCCCAGTTTTCCACATTCTTCCTTCAAGCCCACCAGGTACTAACAGGAGCTACCCACAGGTACTTGGCAGTTACATGCACTGCATTTTGTGCTAGATAGTGGGAGTGCTGGCAGAACACTTGGTCACAGCAGAGCTGTAGAGAGATGTGTAGGGGTTTGCTGTGAAGAAGGCTCAGTGGCTGAGCATAGAACTGGTAGAAGCAGCTCCTGATCAACACCATTTGCCTGCACGAGAGATTGGTATTAGCATGGTATCAGATGTGGACAGGGTATCAGAACATGTGCTTGATAATATGATGTGCTATCTACAAATGAAGAAGAAAAATCTTGCAGCCACATCTTGCTCAAAGTTAAGACTATTTTCAAAGGTTCCAGTATTACTGGATACTCTCATGAGAATGGACCACAAACCCTGCATTACCTAATTCGTGAAAACAAGATCCATCTCCTGTATTATCATGGCTGGACAATATATACAGCTTTAAACAGGCTTTTTACATCTCTATCGCCCCTTCACAGAGAGAGATGAGAGTAGCTTTCATCAATCAGGTCAGTGGAAGAAAGAGTTCAGTGATCTCTGAGTTCAGAGATGTCATCTGTGTGCCACTTGTTTGCCATAAAACTTCCAGAACATTTACTCATCTCTTGTACTAATCGTGTTGGCACTTTGGCAGCCTGATCAGTCCCATAACTCCTTTTACCATTATACTACATACAAGTAAAGATTTAACAAAAAATATTGACAGTTCTATTAAATAATGATACAATGAATAATGATGAATATGTGATATATATTATATATATGAATAAATAATGATACAGTGAAAGACAACTGCATTCCCCATTCTACACAGCTCTTCAAAACTTTTCCTTAGTCACCTTTCAGAGCCCTTAGAAATGATGCAGGAAAAATTAGAATTGTCCTATTCATGGAGTCCTTGAACCTACTGAATTGTACATACAGGACAAAAATGCAAGACTGAGGTACTTTTTTTTAAGTATGGTAAAATTGATACATGTCTACTTGTTAATTCTAGGCCTGTGTACCTCCTAGACCTGTAGCTGACAGGCTGGTTATTATACTACACTAAATTTCTTACCCAAAGTTAACGCAAAGCATTTTTAGTGACAAGTCCATTTCCTTAAAATTCCCATGCTTTTACAACCCACATCTATTCCCTTAAGCATTTTCTGGCTAGGCTGAAAATTCAGAAAATATTTAAGTGAACAATTACATTTTCAAATAGAAGCAACAAATACAAGTTTCTAGCACCACTATATCACAAATCAAGGACAATACTCAAACCTTCCGTGGTACAGCAGCAAACTAGGAACACAAACTCTAACTCCCACGTTTCTACTGAAGGCAGAACAATTACACAACAAACCATTCTGCAACCTGTAAGTGTTCAACAATCCTTGTTTAGAATCAAACTGTAAACTGAAAATACTAAGAAAAGTCTAAGAATATATCTAAACCTTCAAAGTACAGCTTGAGCTCTGACCAATCATACAGCACCCCCTGGCAGACAGTTCTTAGAGTCAACTGAAAGAACCAGAAAGGAGAACATTCTGCATTTTATCTTTCTATTCCATATTAAGAGAGAATACAGCTATTGAAGAGAAGCAAATTAAAAAGGAATATACGAGCAAATTAGTTAACCCACAGAAATTAAAAGGATCCAGTGAAGAATTCTGTTGAGCAGTTGCTAAAATAAATGGCACAAATGAAAACAGACAGATGAAAATAAACTTAATTTTAACAAAGCTATTTTAAATGACAAATTAACACCACTTACGCTCATGTTGGGACCAAGACTACTCGAGCTACGTTCCACGTTGCCACACTTTTAACAGACAGCAACATGAACAGGGAAAACAAATGCACTTGACATCAAAAGCATGTAAGAAGTCCCACCACTCTTTCTCAGGAAACTACTATAGAGATCTGTTCCTTCCTAACAAGAACTCAGGGTAAGCTGTCGCTGAACATACCATTTCTTACTACTTCCTGGAAGAAATCTCTTTTTTCCACCAAGCAGCCTTTCCTGCTCCCTGGAAGATTTTAATATCAAAGCATCTTCTGGGGACTTTAACCCAGCCTTTTTTCCTGGCTAATTTATAGCCATCCTATTGGCTGCACTTAGCTGTTCAGATTTCAGAACTGCAAATGAACCTACAATACTATGTCCAACTCTAGGGAGCATTTACATCATGTCTGGCTTTTTTCTCTTTCCTCCTTTTCTATTACCAGTGAAAAACATGCACTTAGGAGTGCTCATTTACTTTGCATATTATGGAATAGAGGTGGCAACTTTTATTGCTAAAAGACACTCTTTTATCTGAGAAATACTTCTTCATTTCCTAAAATCAGATATGTATTCAGACTAACCAAGCTTCCTAATCAAATCCCCCAAACCCTTGAGTTTCTCTCCAGATCTCCCTCATTCTCACCCTAAATACAATGGGACAAAACAGGCCCTGAGCCACTGCCTGAACCTCATAGCAGACTTCCAGCAATATGGCGAATGTTTTGCTTAATGCAGTAATAGTTAAGTGGAGAAGAGAACTGGGAGTGGGATGAGGCTTGGTGGCATGGAGGAGAGGCAGGCTAGACAGGAGACATATGGTGTCACAGAAGTATGACAATCTGCATGGCACTTATCTAGAAAAGGGTCTCCTTCATTAAAGAATCCAAGCAGCCATAAGGTAAAAGGGAATTCCCTTGCATACAAAAAACCAGTTAAAAAATGCAAAGCCAAGTATAAGTAAATAAATGGCCTGTTACAAGGGGAATGACAAACCAAACTATATTTGCACTTTGTTCAATAAGATGTGACTTTACCAATAACACTAACTTATTCAAGGTAGTAAAAGGACCTGACTGAAGAAGGATTATGAGGAGTGACCTGACAATAAGCCAGCAGATTTTATTCAGCAAATCTCATAATAATGAAAACCAGGTAGTTCTTCAGACACTCTATAGTTGCAAAGGTTTTTGCAGATGCTGGGAATGAAGATGGGCTCAAGAGGAAACAACAATTTCATGGCAGGAAATGCCACTCATAATCTCCATATATGCAGGAACTAGTCATGAGTCAGGAATTTAGAGTCTGGGATAGCAAACAGGGTAGGGAAAGAGAATCTATTTGCTCTGTTCCTCTAGTCTTCCTGAAGCATCATTTGTGGCTACTCCTGGATTCCAGTCATCAAGCTATGTGGACCCACAGCAGCTACTTCTGTTCTTAGGCAGTATGAATTACTGCAGTATTAGTATTCACTTCCATATTGTTAAGAGCTAGAGGTACAAGCTTGCTGCATGATTTAACATTGTAAGATGCTGTCTTCCACCACATTATCTTTATCAAATCAACTATAGACGGAACTGAAAAATTCAGATAAAAGCATTTTGGTTATTCCTAGTGCAGGCACAGACATTGATGGCGGAAGATGTACCTCATATTTACATTGTTTATTCAAAGTATACTTTTAACATTGATAAGGGGATGCATGATACAGTAAATCAGCATTTCTAAACTGTAATTACACTCTTACTACTTCGATCACACTTTCAAAGTGTGCAAAGATATCAAAGTTCTAACATAAGCCAGTGAGGGATCTAGTATTGGCAAGAATTCAGCGCTAGTATGGGTAGGAATTAACAAATTTGGCTGTCTTGCAGACTATAAGCAACACAGGCAGATCGCATTTCTTGCTTTAAAAAAACACCCACTCACTACACTGGAAAGCCACCAGATTTCTACAAACAGTAGAAATCCCATTTCCTCACAAACTTGGCAAACCAAAGACAAAGCAGGTGAGCCCTGACATAACCTTGATGCAGTTCAACAAGCAACATGGTTTAAAACATCATTTCAGCTTGGTGCTCAGATACTTTGATAGTTCTAAGAGAATTATGGAGTGTTACCAGAAAGCTGATCATGCAACTTTCTTCATTACAGATCATACAGAGTTCTGTCCGTGCAAAACCAACCACACCATCCCACAGCTTCAGAGCACGTATAACATGATTCTTGCCATCTCAGGTCCGGGAAAAGGGAGACAGAATAATGTGACTTTATCCTCCATGTGCAGCACAGAGAAGCCAAAACATATGTCTGTATGTTCTCCTGCTAATATTTATTGCAAGTACATGTCTAAGATTTGGATTAGGGGTTTTGGGGGGTCGGGTTTGGGGTTTTGTAATTATGTTACTAAACATATTTTCCTGATGTTTGCAATTACTCCAGTTTTACAGAGCTATTCCACAGTCACATGATTTCTAGCTATTTTTCCCCCAATTCTCCATGAAAACTCTATTATAGCAATTGTATAAAGCACAATCAAAAAGTCTCCCTTTGGTTTTTAAGTTACGATATTTAAGGTAATAGATCACTTCAAGTGAATCCGTCTATGGTTGCTTGAAAACATTCTCTTTAGTTGTTTCTTAAGCACATCCAACTTTCCCTCCCCGGTAACACTGGAAAAAATCCATTTTGTCTTCCTCACATGTTACCTGTAAGACAGTTCCCAATTTCTTTTCAGCTGTAAAAAGCCTCTGTTGTCACACACAGTGTTAATGGGTAATTTTCAGCACTGCTGACCTTGTGAGCTTGTCCATGTGTTACAAGAGTAGCTTTGCTAAGGACTGGTATGGAAATCAGCTTAACATTTTCTGGAACTGAGTTTTCAGGTTTTTCTTTGCTCTTTCCTGCTGTTGTGACTGTTTCTCAAAACAGAAAACCCCAGATATATGCCATTAATGATAATACTGCAAAACTGAGAGCATCTTAGGAAAAATTACAACTTTGAAGCAATATTTTCCCAGATGCCTCTTAGAATCTCCCATAATGCTGATTTAACATGACCTAGTATTGTTTTCCCCTGCGTCCATTTTAGGCCCCAAAATAGCAGACACTTCCATCTCATCTTTTTTGAAAGGGAAACTGAAGCACAAGACTATAAAAGTCATGTACCTCCTTTCTGTAAATCCACCTAGACACAGACTATCATTTACACTAAGGCAGAGCAACAGAATTAGACAACACCTGTGAAAAATTCAGTTTTAAGTCATTCCCTCAGTATGACAAAGAATATCTGATTGAATCACAGTGCCTGCCACTGCTTTTTTCAGCATACCCTTCATTTACTCTCATCTGAAATCATCCTTCCAGCTAAACATTCACATACACTGATAGAATGGTTTGGGGACCTTAAAAATCATTTACTTCCAACCTCCCTACCATGGGCAGAGACACTTTCCACTAGACCTGGTTGCTCAAAGCCTCATCTAACCTGGTCTTGAACACTTTCACCTTCTCCGGGCAACCTCTTCCAATACCTCTCCACCCTCACAGTAAAGAACTTACATCCAATCTTAATCTCCCCTCTTTCAGTTTAAAGCCATTCCCTCTTGTCTGGTCACCACATGCCCTTGCCAAAAGCCCCTCTCCAGATTTCTTGTAGGCCCCCCTTACGCAGTGTAAAGCCACTACAAGGTCTCTGTACAGGAGCCTTCTCTTCTCCAGGCTGAATCACCCCAGTTCTATCAGCCTGTTTTAACAGTCCCAGTCTGCTTCACAGCATCAGCTCATTCCTAGAGCAGGTTCATCCTGTGCAATGGCTCAAACATACAATTATATAGATGTGTGTTCCAGCCCTGCTGAAAGCAGAGGGTATAGGTAGCTGAGGGGGGTTGGCACCTTTAATACCAATACTTTTTCCCATCTACATTGCAAGAGCAAATGGCATTTCTGCATTGATTTTGCAATAGGATTAACTCCCCAATCCTGGTTGTGGTAATTGTTCTAAAACAAACTGGTTTGTTAAATAGGAGTATGATGAATGTACTGAAGAGACAATGTCTGGTGTTCAGGAGCAGGTTTGTGAAAATATATTGGCTGGGATTGCTCTTCTCATGCAATTTCAAAGCCTGGGTAAATTCAAATCTATGTAAATTCAAAGCCTGGGTCAGGTAAACCAAACTAGCAGTGATCATCATTATTTTTAAGCCATAATATGTAGATTTGCTCTGACCAAGATACATTTTAGCTGGCAAAATATCATCTAGCAATTAATGTTACAATATAAGCATCCCTGTCACAACACACTGATACTAGGAACAATGAAAACTCAAGCATGCAAACAGATTTAGGCAAGAAACCTTCTTTCTAGATACTTCTCTATTTCCTACACATAAGCTGCAACTACTTTCTTAAAAACAAAACACAAAACCAAACCACACACACAAAAAAACCCCAAAGCTTTAAATGTTTTTACTCTTTCTGTGACTTTCCCTAGGGTCACAGAAATAAAGGTTTTCTGCTTAACTGAGCCCAAAACTTGTTCTCCAAATGCTGTTTTGGACAGCAGATGGATAAAGCAAAGTTTCAGTCCATATGGAACTAGAAATCAAAACTTTCAGTTCAAAATGAAATGTAGCATGAATATGTATGAAAATTGTCATCATCAAGTAAAATGGAGCCACTGTTTCAGGACATTTAAGCATGGAGTACCGGCAACTTTGAACTGCAGTTCCTGAATATTCACCTACATTTAGAACTAAACCAAATAAAACGGTGACTGGGAGCCCTGGGTTTCAGTCTCTGGGTTAGGAATTACTCATATATTTTATTCTGTAATACTGAAAGTAACATTATGTAATTTTCTGTGTTCTCCTTCTTTGGGTAATGACCTGTGATTTCTTTCCTGTATAACATAACATCCGCAAGCGTAGGACTTTTCATCTATAGCAAACTACAGACTAGTAATAATTGCACTTTCCAAACAGGAAGGCACTGAAGAAGATAAGGAAAGGGAGCCACATCCTCCTTTTCGCAGGTAAGTGCACCAGTTTTTAGTCTAGCTTATAGATGGTATATCAATATAATGTAATCACTTCTTTCAGAAAAAAAAGGGTCTTGTGAGAGACTACTGCTAGAATACGGTATAGTCCAAGTCTTTTTTCAAATCAGGTTATCCCACTGTATTACATGAAGCAAAGCCTACCCAGGTTAAAAAAAAAAGTTAATTAATTTGACAACCTATTTAGACCAGAGCAGTTCTGGACAAAGACTCAGAGATGGGTGTAGCTATAGAATCTGAGAGTCAAACTGGCACCTCCTGAATTTAGACAGGTGGCTAGCTGGTGCTTTTAGGATCCAAGATGGATTACACCTGGAGACCTGCAGGACAGTGCTGTTACAGAGCCTGGTAAAAAATGTCCTTCATTGGATTTAATCCTACAATCACAAATTCACTGGAATTATATGTTGCTAAATTGCAGCTAAATTAGTAGTCTGTAATTTTTTTCTATTTACTTAATAGAAAATTAGTAAACTTAACCCATCCTTATATACCATAATATCATCAGCTAGTTGAATGTTAAGAACAGTGAAGTGATGTACCCCTCAAAATAGGAGGCACCATTTAAAATTACTCTGTCCTGTTCTTCCTACTGACACCACCAGTTTACTCACTTGTAGCCATGATACCTGGAGGACATGCTGGTATCCCGTGATCAACTGCCCATCTGTAAGCTCCTTCACCAACTAAAAAGCTAGGAGACACAGAAGAGGGAGTTTAAACAAAACCATATAACAAATCCCCCTTTTCTTGCAATTACTTTTTTTCTATTTGGTTTGGTCATTTTAATATTGTAAGCTGTCTACATTTCACAGAAATGTCAGCTATAATTACATTTGGCAACCTTATGTAGTTTCATTAAGAGACTATGCAGCTCTGACAGTAAGGTTAGTATTGGATAAAATCAAGTGCTATTAAATTTGAAATTAATTACCAAATAGCACCAGCTTTTAACTGCAGCTAAATAAAAGGAAAAAGGAAAAAGCAGTCTAAAGTCTTGTTCTCTGTAACAACCTAGTGAGATCCTGAAGACCAACAACATGGGATGAATGAGGTGAGAATGGTTAAGGTATTTCCAGTTGTTAGCCAATGCCACAGGAATATCAAGAAGTATTTTGGGAAGTACAACACAAGCTAAAAATAAGCCTTATTTGGAAGGCTGAAGGTCTATCTCATGGAGGTTCATTAAGCAGCTGCAAATAGGACAAGTTCCTGAATTTTTAATGTACTTGCTTAAAAACCCCCAACAATCTCAGAAGTTGATTTTCAGTCAGTAGTGAACACTTTGCAGTAGTGAGACAGTACACACTGCCATGACAATGAATGACAGCAAAAAATATACATAGACATGTAGCTTCTATGAAGAGGCAAAAAACAAAACAAACAAACAAGCCTCAGTTATCTAAGCTTCCCCATAAAGAAATCCATCTGATTCCAAGGAAAATGGAATGTAATATACAGAAATCATATACTTTCAGAAAGCTGCTGCACAACAGTACTGACAACAGCAACAGAATAAAGGACGACTACTTGCAATCTTAACCTCATATCCCACTTTTGAAATAAAAACAACACAACTGCCTAATGACACGAGAAGTAAAGACTGTTACAGAAATACCAGACTTATGAATATGAGGCTATAGAAGATATAGAGTAGTCCCTGGGGCCACCCAGTGCTACAATTGCTGAGAACATTATTGAAATAACAGATTTGATAGCATTAATGTTGGTGGAAGTTTTCTTGACAGTGCTATATTTGACACCTGCAGCTTTCAGTACACAATGTTTTGAAGTGGTACTTTCTATCTGATCACACAGAATCACAGAATGGTTTGGGTTGGAAGGGACCCTAAAGATCATCTGTTTCCAACCCCCCTGCCACAGGCAGGGACACCTTCCACTAGAGCAGGTTGGTCAAAGCCCTTGAAAACTTCCAGGGAAGTATTCCAGGAATCATTCCTATGACTTATCCAATACAAGAGGGGTGTCCAGCCTTCCCTTACAAAACTCTCCAAAAATAAAGTTTACCTAGATGAGAATTTGAACTGTTAAATATGTATTTCTTACCATCATTAGTGCAGCTCCAGATAAATATTGTTCACGTTGCAAGACACTGTAGGATAGTTACTGGGTACTTTGCGAGAACTCAAGTGTCTCCTATTAGGTAAGCTAGTGCTCAAGAAACAACCTGTCACTTTCATTAACCCAAGAGAGAAATGTAAACTGTGGCCAAACCTAATTAAGCAGTATTCTCTACTGACTAAAAGAAGAAGGTTTGGTAAAACAATTTATATTGAGAGGAACAGTAGGTAGAGAAAGTTTGCATTAGGAGATTTATATATGGTAACTAGAACAGCACAGATCAAGATCAGTCAGAAATACTGTATTTTACAAGGAAAATCATATTTACCTTTTTAATACTTAAACCCACAGTCACTATGAAGACTGCAAGAAAACCACACAAGAACACCTCAAAGTGATGTGATTTTTATTTTGCTCACACTTTAAGTCCTAGATTCTTCTCCTTCTTATAAGATGGGCACAGATAAAGTATTTTACTGCTCTGGTCCCAAAGAAGAGTTAGATTACAGGAAGCAGACATTTAATTGAGGTCCTGCAACACCACAGAGATCAGCCACCTGTTTTAAACTTTTCAGTTCAGATTTATGGAAAGGACAGCAAAATCAGTTAAAACATACAGTTTACAAAAATAAATAAATAAATCAGGATACTACCTAGGCTGTATCTCCTATAAATTTAGACAGAATTATTTGGTAAGAGACTGCTACAGGACATAGAGCATGAGCTCAGTTCTGCAGGTAACCAAATAGGTTTAATTTAAACAAGACTAAACAATCTTTACACCATCCCAAAAAGGAAGTTCTGTGATCACACAGCCACACACAGTTATACCAGTCAAAGATGACAGGGTGGCAAGAGGGTGGGAACCAAGAGTCTGGCACTAGGCAACTGCTTTAGTTCCCATGAGAATCATATGTGTAGCCATGTAGAAAAGCTGCAGCAGGCAAGAATGAGTAGGGAATACTATAAGCTGACATAAAACCAAAACTACCTTTAAACAGCTATCATTAACCTGGATTTACTGGGGGAGATAAAAAATAGGGGAAAAAGCCACTGGGCTACAGAAAAGCAGTCAAAATCCTACCAAGTTTCAAAAGCCGTTAGGGTAAGCCAAAAGAAGATGTTTCCAAAGGGTGGGGGAACCCAAAACCAAAATATGAATGAGTTTGTGCTCTGCTATTCTGATAGTTGGTTTTGCACAAAGAAGATAAAAACACCTCTTTGCAATTATAGCAATTTAAGAGTGCTCTACAGTTGTTACAAGATCAGAATATGCAGAAAATGAAAACACCCTCCCAGCAAGGAGCCAATGCTTGGACACCTTAAGTTCCAGGCAAGCTAGATCATACTAGTGATAAATACAATTAAAGATCTCTAAAAATGGTCCTTTTGGGCAGTTTTCTCCCAGAAGATGATTATCCTTGCTCTATTTGCTCCAAAGAGGACCATTTAATATGGGCTGTAGGGAGACAGGCCACAGCAAGCTAAAGATTCATTAAAGATGCTCAAGGCAACCCTGAATGTAACAAACTCAGTTTGTATTGTTTACTACAAAATGCAGCAATCGCTCAGAAATCACTGCTGCAAAGAAGAAATTGTTTAAATAAATATAGAACAGAGATGAAAGGTGGTCTAAGTCTTCACTCTAGGCACTTTCTCAACTACACATTGCCCTGAAAGCAACACTAAGTACATAACCTACCTGCAGTACTGTAAAACTGTGAAGTAACTATAAAACCCTGTATACACAAAGCAGGGAACAAAACCCTCAGAAGGGATTCTTTCCCATATGGGTTACTGCTACTACTATTAATACTGAAAAAGGGATACAGACATGAACTTAGGTATCAGTAGTACTAAGGAGTTCTGAGAAAGGAGACCTTTGTACCGTCCTGCAAATCCTATGTATTTACACTTTATAGTAAACAGATGTAAATAAGCCTTATCCCTTAGGAAGGTCACCAGTATAAAAACCAGAAAATCTTCAAACATACTACTACAAAACATCTAATCCACCATTCTTGTGACCTATTCCAAAGATCCATTCAGTTTGTACACTTAGAATAGTGCTTTCTTTAGTAAAATCATACAATGAACAGGATACATGTCATCATCTATAATACTTAACATTTACAAGGTCAGTATTTTCTGTTCCTACATACAGAGGGAGAGAAAATCCTGACATTGAGCCAAATAAAATATGGCAGAAAGATGTAACTTGGACCTTAGAAGTTTCAACAACTGCACTCACGCATTCATGGATTCTCTACCTTCAACCTTTTAAGTTTTAGTTTGGACAGTGGGATTCTGTGTTTTAAAGAAGACAAGATGTTGATCCAGAATGACACATTCCACAGATCAATTGACAGCAAACTGCATACATCAGTTAGGACATTTGATCACTCCTTCCCAATAAGCTTACCACTTGGAACAAATTCATTCAGACTCATTAGAATTTCTTCTCCTGAAAACTAGAAATCTACCACTTTGAATTTGTTTCCAACTGTCACTATAAAAATGGGTGCAGAACAGTAATAAAGGGGCCAAACTATCAGCCTCTATATCTTCATTTATAGACAAGAGCCTCCAGAATGCCTCTTTTACTAATCTCACAGTTACTGAATTTTTTTTGTGGCTTCGTGTGCCAAACATTCTGGCCAGGAAACGTTAAGTTAATTAAAATTATGCTATAGTAACAGTGTCTACCACTAGGCTTCTTTAACAAGACAGGTCCTTAGGGTAAGCAGTATCTGGAAAATTCCCCAATACACTATTTGCCCATGAAGAACACGATGAAATTTGACTATCTTTACAAATAAAAATCAGTTACTAAAATCCTGACACTTGGTAGGAATGCCAAAACACAGCTGCTCTCTTGTCATTTTGACTATATACATTCCCAGCTTGTGCAGGTATATATTTCAGTCCCAAATCAACAATGTGTCATGCCAAACCCTGCCAAAAAGGCAAGGCATGAAAATGTCAATATCAATCACCTACAATGAACATTAACTCTATCCTTCTGAACTTGGGATACCCCATATGTACAGGCGGATCTATCAGAGTAAGTCTATAGTGCAACCCACCATATCCTGCTAGTATAAATTGTTTCCAGGATAACTAAATTCCTCTAATAAAAAATACGTTCAAAATCCAGAATGGGAAAAAGGAAATAAAAATATGTATCGGGTAACTGAAGTCCACAACATTTGCACAGTAAACTGTATGTGTTGGCTCTAAAGACATTTCACCCTTCGCCTCAAGAGTTCAAGCTCCCTTGTCTTTAAAAACATCTGCTAGCCAAGACCTTGCACAGTGTTTTAAAAGATTAAGTCTTGTCCTTTGAGGGCAAGAGGATATAGTTTCTTTTCCATTCAGGTTTTGGTTTTTTAAATAACAGCAGCATAAAATAGGTCATGAAATTACATGCTAAAACGCCCAAGTATTCTTCCTTACAACAATCTGAGAGAACATTGTGATGATACAGACAAAACTAAATCACAAGTGCTTCCTGTAGCTGACTCCAGTTCTAGTTCAGGAACACCAAAAAACCTACCTCATTTGATACTCTCTTTAATGCAACCCAGCTAAGCCTCACTTTCTCCTAATATATGAAGAAATGAGCTACTAACAGCAACAGAAATTCAAGTTCTTATTCCTTCTGAATACTTATACTCTGAAAAAAGAGTAAGTTCTCTCACTAAGTACAGTTACTCTTTTCTTTCTTCATTAAAGAATTTTAAATGTACAATCTGCTTGTTGGTGGTTTGGTTTCAGGGTGGCTTTCTTTTTGATCTATGAACTTCCTTTGCAGCATGACAGAACAGTGAAACAGTGCTTTTCCTCACTGTTTAAATTGGAATACTCTATCATACAGCTACAGACTACTTGGCTGATTTTACAGAATAACATAGGAAGGAGAATAAACTTTGTGAATCTAAATATATATATTTTAAACTACATAAATCATGGTTTAATACATCTGCAAATACTGTAGTCCATTAGTTAGCAATTGATAGCAAATCTCTGCCACAGGCATGATAACTGAGTATAGCAGTACATTAACATGAATAGCTTCAGTTCTCTACTTGTCAATTTAAGCTGCTAATGAAAATAAGACAGTTTTAAGAGCAATCGATTCTGACACATCTCTTGGATTCTTTGCAAAATTATGCATAATATTCCATCTAAGTATTAAACTCATCTTAATAAAGGAATGCACATTTTCATTGCTGTTGTAAATGCTATTAAATCTACCTTTCAGATAACTTCCCATTTTGGCTAAGAGGAAGTTACTAAACACAGCACATTTCCATGCTATACCTACCAAATAAAGCCACAAAACCAGGCAGTAATGCAGGAATAAAGCAGTATTCTTTTATATAGTTGTTAAGAATTATGTTGCTTTTTTTAAAGGTAGATGGAAGCAAAGGCAGTAGAATTTCATTTTAATCTTGATGTACTCAGTGATTTCTCAAAATGCTACAGTAACAAATGTAAGAATTCGGTATGACATAACTGGAAATAATCACACAGACAGAAATTATCACAAAATGATGTTGCCACCTCTTCGCAATACTTCATTCTAACCACAGCTTCATCAAGTGCACAAGATGATTCAAGATCAGAGAAAAAAATCTTATCTTCTTTTTAAAGGCTGGTATGTAAAACAGCACCAGCCTTCCTGGGATAGGATATAACCTTCAAACATTGCATGCAGTAAGAGACAAAAGACCAAAGTAAAGTCAAGCAGAACAAAGCAATTACCAAGGTGGAATTCTGCCAGCAGAGAGTTTTCCCTTCTGCCCTTCACACAACAATCTATTTGCAACTGAAACTGGATTCTTGATTCCTGAAAAGAAAAATTAGCAAAAAATGGGAACAGATCATTAAAATATTTTTCCACACAGCATTGTAGTGTTCATTTTGGCAATTGAAGTCAGCTTCCTTTAATTTCCAGAGCTTTGCCAAGTCAGTAAGAGACACCTTATGTTCTATTTCAATTTAAAATCAACTTCATTACTTTCTCCTTCACAAATCCTATCAGTAGTGACAAGCCCTTCTTCTAATCAACACACACACACTTTCTCTTTTTTTAATGAAAGAATCATATTGAAATAGTTGGAGTGACTTCCTACACAGAAATCTTAAATTCAATCTATAGTATGCTACAAGCCAAAGATGTTTTATGAGCAGTAATTTTTCAAGATGGATAGAGCTTTCATTTGGGTTGATCTGGCCAGAATGGGGATTACAGGATTCAGGCTTAGCTTTCTCTCACTCCCTCATTTCCTCCGTCCCCATGGTCAGAAGGATACATTTTGTAACAACCAAGCCTTGAAACACTTCATTTTACTATTTATTTAAGATTTAGATCTACATGAGGAAGTTATTACCAAGGTTTAGAACTATTCTAGGATAAAGAACAAAGCTTGAATTCTTGCCAGAAAAGCTATTAAATAGGAGCAATTAGGCTGTTTAACATACAGGAAAAAAAACCTCTACAACCCCTATTTGGGATGTATTACCTGTATTTGTTTTGTACTGAAAGCTAGAACTGGACACAGAAAAACCTCCAAACCAACCAAGACAGAGAACCACATTAGTTCTCAGATTAAGTCCCATATTCAAATGTATCTAATCTTGTAACAGTAACACACAAAATAAACCCAAATGTAACCGATCATGAAAGGAATTACAATGAAAAAATACCTACAGTTCAGAGAAATGTTATGTCCCAAGCAAACAGCTTGACAGGTGAGCAGCTGTGCCCATTCTCACCAATACATGAGAGGTTTTAGTCTGGAGGCTGGCACCCTACATGGCCTTCTGACACTATAAAGGAAACTTTGGACCCACAGCATCCTAATCTGACCAACTGAACTGAGAGATCAAAATACCAAGTGACTTTATGATTGAATTACATACCACTAAGTTCTCTTCACAGAGATAGAGAACAAAAACTAATACAAAGCCTAATTTCAATATGTTTTAAGATAATTCCATTTTATTATAAAGTTATCATTCTACAAATTCATCTGAGCAAACTCTTCTCCATTGTGAATACGGTCTAGTATTGTACAATTGTTCTGCACCAAAAGGATTACCAGTGAACTAATAAGACAATATTTTACACAAAGCAAATGAACACAAAACAGTATTTCAGGGAGCAGGAATGCTTCCCCCTTTTTTTAAAGAGGGCAGGTCTTATTTAAACAGGGCAGTATTTACAATGAGTCCCTCCCAGAAAGAAAAAAGTAACAAAAATAACAAAATTATCTTTGCACTTAAACCAGTAGTTAGCTTTATAATACGGAGTTAACATACCACTCAGTGCTCCAACTGCTCCAAAATTCAATGACTTCCCATCCATTATACTGGCATCACATTCTATCTCACCCAGAAGGTTTAGGTTAGACCCCAATCCTGCATTTGTAAAAGGAGAATCCTGAAAATAAGAACAAAACACTGTAAGGCCACATCCATAACAGACTCGATCAAAACCTTGCTGTAAACTGGTAAAATGACACTGATCTCAGTGCAGTGCATTTTCTTATTCTAGCAGTTTAATCTTCTGCAACAAAACCAGCAGTGTGAACAGGGTATCTCAAATTACAATAACAGAGACCTTACACCTTCAACAAGGTGTGATGTATCTCAAGTGCAATGATGCGCTAATACAGAAAAAAACCAATCCCTCAACAATTTAAGATCACCATTTATATGCAAGCAGAAGCCTGACAACACAAGTGAAAATCTCTTCTTCCATCCCTCAGAATACACACTTCCTTTGGTCCCTAGTCCACCAAGTAACATTTAAGTAGTATCTAATAACCACCGTACAGAACACAGCCTACCACTGAAACTTACTGAAACTGTGACAAAGCAGCCAAACAGAACTGTACCTTTCCTTAACATTCTAAGCCTATGACTGCAGCTGGCATGCCAAAATCAAGACACTGAAGAAATCAAAACAATTCACTTTGTAAGATCTCTGTGATCACTAGCATAAGGACAGTCATTACTGAAGTCTGGAAGCTTCTTGAATAGAAACCAAAATGTATTCCATAGAAAATATGGAACAACACCTAATACACTAGTTATAGACCGAATTGTATTAGCACTTCCTTGTAGCTTTTTGCAAAATCAAGGTTCTCAAACAAGAAGCTTTGCATGCCAGAATTAAAAACATCCATTTCTGCCCTTCCCATTTCATCAGAGCATCCCCATGATTTTAAATCCATGTCTAAGCAGCGCCAATTAAGGTGTCCCACTGTCAGCTCAATATAATCCCATTCCTAGGTGGAAGAACAAAACAAATAACAAAAGAAAGGTAACAGGCCAGACCAGGCAAACATTAACATTTCAGAGATGCTGCTTTCAGAGTTTTGTATCTGGTTTTGTTACATAAAATAACCCATGATGTTACTGATGCAATTTCGCTTATTTCCTGATTCACTGATGCAACTATAACAACCTAATGCAACAAAGAAAAATGATTGTCTAGACCACATGTGAATATGTCAATGCAATTAGATGGCCATGCTTTTACAGTATATGTAATAAAATCAGGAAACAAGTTACTGGAAACAGCTCAAAATTCTGTCTTAAATGTTAAGCGAACTGGTTCTTTTTTGCACGTTATTACTGTGCAATGAATACAAGGAAACAAAAGAAGGAGCACACAAATGAAAGAAAAATTTGATGCACATCAGTTAGCTTTTGTTAACTTTAAAATTAACATAAATTCAAAACCTGTTTTGCAAGATGTTGATTCTAATTTACAAAGATATTTGAAGTGTTCTTAGTGTCTGAATCATCAAAACACTATCTTCTTGGAGAATCATGAATATATAATACATGATTAATACATAATCATGAAACAGACTGTATCTCTCCATGTTCATTTTGTACTACTCATCCTTATTATCTGCTTTTTGCTTCTGCATCCAAGAAATAACACACGATTTTATCCCGATTTATTGATCCTATTTTGTCCCACACCACAACGGATCTTCAAACTTGCTGTGTATATTCACTGTGGTGTTCATTTTGATAGCTATGCCTCACAGCAAATAAGTAAATTTGAGAAGATTTTAGGATAATGAAATATTTGTAGTTTAGCACACAGGGAATAACTTTCAGGGATTGGGATGGGATATGATCAAAAAAGGCTACCATGATGATGGCCTTGAAAAGGTGGAAAACTGCAGAGCAGCTGCTGGCTGAACAGACTTCATTGCTCCCCATGCTCTATGAGTATGAAGAAAACTAATCAGTGAAGTTTACAACAAAAGGAGCAGGGAAGTGAAGAAAGGAATGTGTATGTGAATAGTGAAACGTACTTGGAGGATGAAGGAAAAACAGGCACGTGTTAGGATGAACACCACTTACTCCTAGTGCTGTCCAAGTTCCTTGCCCATGGGTAATCAAGAGAGCATAGACCTGCAAGCCTGGAGACAAGATTTCTAATGTTCAGTTCCAAAAACATTCACTCAGTACATTATACTCAAAAGCATTAGCAAAGAGGAAGAATTTTATGCTGTACAGACTTGTCACTGCCACAAAGCAAACACAGCTGTTACCTTAAAAGCAGATGCCATGGCCAAATAAACAGAGCGAGGAGGACCCATCAAAACAGAAGTCCTAGTAACACCGTCCAGAGCCCTTCTGCAGCCAAGACACAAAGCTCTCTATCCTCTCATAACAATCAAACGAGGGAAAGAGGGTAAGGAAAAAATACAGGGTAGAGTGTCACTCATTCACTTTATTTCTAAAAAACTAGGTATGTTCAACACTTTGGCATAGCACTTTTACTGCCGCAACATCAAGGATGGACCAAGGGACAACTTATCCAGATGATCTCAAGACAAAGAGAATGCCTATGGAATATTTATCAGAATACCACAGAATGTTGCATAAATAAGAACTCTACATCAACAAATCTGTAGATGCCTCTTTGGTGGCTTAACTCTTTCATTTTAGGACTCAGAAAGAATCTGACCAGTATAATCAGTCACAACATGAGCAACTTCTCTAGTAAAAGAAATAAAGACCCAATTCCAAGCATCTGTTCACAATTTCTGTGGAGCTTTACAACCAGACTGCAATTACGAAGATGGTGTCAGAGTTGCCAAGAAGATGGTCTACACTATCTTTGCAGATCTGAAAGGTGATCTAGTAACAGCTTTAGATACTGCAAACACATGGAAATTTCGATACCTACCCGACTGTCTCTGAGATGAGGTATAAAGCCTTTGAAATCAGACAGGGGAAAACCATTATAAAACAAGGAAACAGAAATTCACACCTTCTTCTATGAACAGGCAAAGACATGAAATACACTACACAAATACAACCCTTTTTGAAAACATGAATCTCTGTAAAGCCTGACCAAAAGATTTCAAGACTCTGATATACAAACAGAGGAATACAGCTCATGACAATGGAAGTGTATTTTGACATGAAAATTCAAAACCTCCAAGGAATGCAGAAGTATTATTAAAACAGAAGCGTGTCTGTTTTCAATGGGGGAAGAAAACAGAGTTAACTGAAGCTGTCCCTTCATAGACTCAGATAGAAAAATGCAGTACTGCAAGAACTATACGACTACCATGGCATGGGGAGGAACCCAATCAAAGCATGTATTCAATAAGAGGGAAAAAGGGAAAGGAAGAAAAAGGTTTATTCTATCATTCTATTATAATAAAAAGGTATCTTCAGGAATATACTTTTATGTGTTTCTGAAGAGTAAGGAACCCAAGTAGAGATCAGTCTGATATTACTAAGGTGACTGAAAAGAAAGACTAGCAAATCACACATGTTAGCAGCAAGCCCTATCACCATAGAAAAGTTAGAAAGAAGAGGGAAAAGACAAACAAATGGCTATTCAAAGCATTTTAACAAAACATAAGCTTTTAATTAGGTGAAAAAATCCAGACTACCAGGCAACTACTCTGCCACTGAAGTATCTCTACCTTACAATGTAAACCTGTAGCAAAGGTGCTAATACAAAGCTTTAAGTTGTGAAGCAAGTTTCATTTTCCCAAGTCACCCATCTTGTAAAACACTCTCAAGCTACCGAGGGTATCATTTTTATTTTTAGAATCCTTTTTACTTCAGATGTATTTATAAATCTTCCAGCAGCAAACACAGCCATGCTGAAGTTTCTAGCTGTGGTCAAAGTTGGAATGCTTGAAGAAGTTACTCAACACTATTACACTAATACTCCTGAACTGCATCTAGGCAAATAGTTAACAGAGTTCTATTGTCAACATGCACTAAAGAACATTCCATCTGTCTTTGATACAGTTTTGGCCATGGTTTATTTGCAACTTTAGAAGGGGTTCAATGTCTACAGGCATTCCTTTTTACACATTCTAATTTTAAAATATATTTTTTGAGGAAATTAGTGACAAGAAGTAATAATCTATAAGGATGAATCATGTCCCTTTCAATGACAGCAGCTAAAAAGTTTTCAAAGAACGCTTTAGTTGTACATTACTGTTAGCCATTCTGCTGCAAAACATCATCCTATTGTTTTTAACTAGAACTAACAACTTCCAGTTCATTACCCATTAAAAGTTCATCTATGGTGACTGCCCTAATACAACAAGGCCGTTGGCATTGTGCTTTCATCTTGGAAGACAAGTCCTTGGGTCTGACACTGTATACTCAAAAAATCTTAATTACTATAAATTTAATAAAGAAAAATAAAGAAAAATAAACAGTATGTCATTTCACTGCAAAATTTTGCTAACAGCCACACAAACCCACTCCTTGAATAAATCCACAGGTTCAAAATACCCTTTGCACTGATCCACAAGTTAAAAAAACACCAAAAAAAGATATCCACAACCAAAAAGGTAAATTGAGCAATTTCAGTAGCAAGGAAATCAAAACCCAAACTGTGACCTCCACCTCCCCATCAATCATATTAATTTTCCATTTAAAGAATGTTCATAAAGAACATTCTAAGATTAAAGAAACAAGTGATGTACACACCGTATTAACAAAATTAGACTGAATTTAGAAGTTTGAAGTCTACATCATTCTTTACAACCAACTTGGGTTCTTGTCTCCACTACCTGAACAGCAGACTTCCTAAAGTGCGCACCAGTGGAAGAAGAGCTTGAAGTTGTACATCATTCTCACAGCCAGGCACAAATGCAACCAGCATGTAGTTTTGTTGAAAACTGCAAGTTCTAAGGAAGATGCATAGAGGGGGACCTTTTCCCCCCTGGTAAAAAATGCCCAAATCCCTTTGTTTCAAGAAAAACTCAGGCTTCATACAGTGGCTGATAACAAGAGTGCAAAAAGAAACAGTACTGCAATACTGTCTTTGTAAATGATGAGTCTTCTGAAGCACTTTGTCCAGAAACAATTTATTAACAAAAGCTGAAAGAGGTAACATGTTCATTTGTTTCTCTGCAATGACAAGAGTTCACAAACTGAAAACATAACTGCCTTTAATCAACTTGTCAAATACAGCTGATGCTTATGGAGACCAGCACAGTTATTTTAACAGTGTTCTAGCTCAGCTGCTCTTGTTACTTCAGAGAAAGAATCTACCTTTTCTCTAGTAATTACTATTTTAACCACAGAAGATGAGACCCACATACCCCAACAAAGAAAGGCCGGTCTTTCTCCATTGAGAGCCTGCACAAATAAAACAAAAAAACAGACAGCATACCACAAGCAAACTGCCAGCTTGCTCATAAAAGATCAAGAGCAAGTCTTGTGCCTCAACAAGTCTTTGAAGTGATGCCTCTTGGATTAGCTGAAATACCGTGCAATGGGAGTTGTGTAATTGAGTGGAATTGAGGAATAAAATTAATCTTTTGTGACACTTCCATGAAAAAATGCTTGTGCTGTGCAAAGGCTACAGATTTTTGGAACAGAGCACTGAGAGTCCTACAGAACGGTAAAGGTGATTAACTATTTGAGATAAACTCACTGCAACGTGTCCTACAGCAACCAAAATATCAAGTAATTACACACAGCGCTCCACAATGGAATTTCTTATCGCATTATACGACCTTTTGTTGTTCTGTATCTTAATCTGTACTAGTGGCATGCGCAGACATCGTTTTCATACAGATTTTCACTATATGTTTGCCAACTCAAAATACTGAAGTACTTTGAAAAAACAAAGTCAGGTTCTTTCCTGCATAAACAGAAGCGAGTGTAAGCTCATAAGAGAGACAGACATCATACAAACTCACATTTTTACCAATTAAATGTTGTAATTGATGAGAAAAACTATTCTGTTTGCTTTGTTGACTTGCCATGTACAGTTTCTGCTTTCCATAGAGTAATAGAAAACAACAGCAGAATTAAAACAGAAGATGCAGCTCCAGAAACAGCTGGAGGTGGTGTTCAGAATGAGATATGAGTAGACACAAACCTTTCAACATCTTGAAATCTGATTTTGGGATTTCTCATGCCAGATCCAAAAAACTGCCACTGCAATCCACACCATTTCCCATTTTGAGCATACCTTTGATTTTTCTCAGTGTAACTGCATAGCTATGTACCTTAATTTAAAAGAAGCCCAAATCCCAAACCAAAACTCTTTTATCCCAACAACAGAGAACAACTCACAAGTAAGAGGTTGTATAAACCACTTAATGGATAAACAAAAGCCAGTAATTACATTAATGGCAGCAGTACAACCTAAATAAATTGACATTTAATCTGAAAAAACAGGAAAAAGTGGAGGAAAAAAGTAGGTTTTGTGCAACAGCACACATAAAAATACTACCTAAGACAATTATTAAACCAGAAAGTGTAATGATGGTACACATCATAACAATAGTAGCAGGACAGACAAGGAAAAAAAAGATTTCTGACTAGACTAACTTCATAAATTGAAATAAATTTCATAAATTGAGGCACTGGAATGCATTTCCCAAGGAAGTTGTGGATGCTCCATCCCTGGCAGTGTTCAAGGCCGGGTTGGACAAAGCCTTGGGTGGCATGGTTTACCATGGGGTGTCCCTGCCCACGGCAGGGGGTTGGAACCAAATGATCTTAAGGTCCTTTCCAACCCTAACTATTCTATGATTCTACAAAAAGGTTTTAATTTCATCTTAAAGCCATAACTTGTTACACAGAAGCCACTTAAGAGAATTTACATCTACTAAACAGATAAAATATTTACCCCGGGTGCAGCTCCAAAGAGATATGTAACTGTTAAGTTCAGCTTCTTAAAACACGTTTTCTTCTGTGTGGCTCAGTAAAAAACATCCCAACACAAAGCAGATCTTTTTTTTTTTTCCCAACTGAGGAGGGAACTGACACACAAAACAATCTTGTGAAGTAGCAGTAGCCTCAGTTAGCTTATGGAAGTGCATTATAAACAATTCCATTAGAGAGAGATTGTTTGTTTTCACCTAGCTGTATTCTGACGTTTAAGATAACACATGAAAGCATATTTGAACAGCTCAGTGGAGACCAAAACTACTGTTTAAATCCAAGAAGCTTGCCAAGTTAAAAGTATGACTGAAGTCTTGGCTCCTAGTCAGCATATCTAACACACATTAAAGTACATACTGCCTGCCTTATTGCTGATCCTATCAAGTACACTAATTCACACTTTCCCAACATATGTGTAAGCAAATCAACTGCTAATCCTCTTAGAATACTACCATAAATTCCAAACCCAGCACAACACTTACATTGCCTTCTATCTTTCCTAATAAAGTTGGAGAGGAAGAAGCAATTACTCCTTATACGAGAAGAGGAATACCTGTTTCAAGCATTACTGCCACGAGAGATTAGTGGACCTGGGACAATAACCAAACTGCCTCATTTATATTTCAAAAATTCTTGTAGTTTTACTCTCTTCTACACTATTTCATAGCGACCCTTTACTAAAGACAGATGCTATAAAAACTTCACCACTCCAAAGAGAGGTTTCCAGAAAGCTCATAAACAGCTGCCCATCTCTTTGTGATTATCAAGACTTTACCTTAATTAACAAGCACCATTTTGAAATAAAAGCAGTACTTATCCTTCTACACATATTTTAGCATAAAAATCTGAAAAAAAAAAAAAAAAAACAATAATATAACACTATATAACCTGCCAGTACAGCATTT
>NDXB01006987.1:24748-61320 GCA_002631895.1 Agapornis roseicollis
AATCTGAAAAAAAAAAAAAAAAAACATTATATTACACTGAAGTCACATTTCTCTGACCAGCCTGCTTCTAGTCTCTAATCCTATCAGAGATCACACAGACAGAAAGTAAAAATGGCAGGAAAAATGCCTTTGAAATTGTACTAATTTAAGCTCATAGCAAAAGGATGTTGTGGTATAAATGAGAACTTAAAACTCCTGCTTGATTTTCACAGAGTCCTTTAATCAGATAGAGAGACAAACAGCATTACATTGCTACAATAACTTCTGTAGAATTATCCTGAAGAACTGAAAAAGTTATGAATAACACAACCCAAGAAAGCATCCTGAGAAACAGGTACCTCACTCTAATTACTACATGACTGTTAATAGAACTGCTAAAGATAAACTATATCTAAATTCCTTGCATCATAATTTCAAGATATGACAACATATCTCAGTGTGAGATATTAATGCAAACAAAAAGAATAAGGACTTTTAATTTCTAGTCAACATACATGACCAGTAGCATTATTTTCTTTCCTATCTAAGAAGCAGAGCCAGTAGAGTTGCCTGAGCTCAGTAATTCAGAAATAAAGTTCCCCCTAAGACGTTCAGTAAGTTCTTAATAACTATTTATTCTTGAAGGGTAAAGACAATCTGACAAGGCATCCCTAAAATGACAACCAAATGGCACCAACTAGGCAACTTCTATTCAGTTTGCCTTTTTTAAAGTCTTTAAATACATTTACTCCAAAATACAGTGAAAAACAAAAGATAAAATTAGTGTAGCACAAAATGGGAAATCTCAGTAGACTTCCCACTTGAATTAATATCTTCCTACAGAAAAATCTGGCAACTGAAGAGACATATTTACTCCTAGTCAGAAATTCATACCTCTAATTCTATAAGTGCTGCAGTCACTGCATCTGTCGCAAGAGCACCAGCCTGTAGCTTTTCAATTGCCTGTAAAAACAGAAGTATTAGTTGATGAGTAGGAAATTCTAATATTATGTGACTAAGCCCTACATTTTCCTAGCCCTGTACAAAAGAAAATCTTAATCAATTAGTTTGAAATGTAAGACCTTCAAATTCTATACACACACAAAAACGAACTTTTGGAGCCTAATACTATTTTTATGATCCATATTGGACAAGACTTTACATTCAGGCTCTCTCAGGGAACCCCAGGAAACAACTATGCCTGCAGCTTCAGTTGCAGAACAAAATGCAACTGTTTGTTCTTCAGACAAGTTATTTATGTCGGATACCAAGCTTAAGGAACCAAACTGAATCTCAAATTACTTACATACAACAGCAAACAACCTTTTTTTCACAGATAATTAGCTAGAAAATTGATATTACCAGGGCTAATGCACAATTTTAATGAAGATAGTGTTAAGTTTGGATGATTTTTGAGGCTTTTCATTACACAATTAGATAGGCATTAGGATTGAGCAACAGAACTGCAAGATGAAGTGATAATTATCAGAGGCCAACTCCGAGACTCTTCTAAAAAGCCTGCCAACCTCCCTAGCTCCTTCTCCCTGGAGAAAGCAAAAGACAACAGAAATTTTGGAGGCAGGTCTTCCAGCTTCTCGTTCAAGACACAGCAGACAGGACCTGCCAGTTCCAAAGCTAAGTTCTTAGGGGAGATAGAAAACATTAATTTTGATGGAAATTCAAGTCTTGCCATTTTTCCCTTTCCAGGGTTTAGATTTTTTTGTTTTTTTCCTGTTTGTACCTCCCCCCCTATTAAGAAGTTAAGAGTGATCAAGAAGAAACAAATCATAGAAATCTTTATATTCACAGAGCAATCTGGATGCTAGAGATTAAGCACATTCCAAAAACAGTGGACATCGATAAAAGAAAAATCCAGATACCATATTTAGCTCAAGAAATCCTATAGCCTCAGGAACAGTGCAGGAAGCTATAGGAATATTCCATGCAGGTACCACTGTTACCTCTACTGCTCCCCCACACTCTTCCTTTGGTGTTTGCTATTTGCACCACTGATAAGAATGTTGCTGTACCTCATGGCCATGCACTCTATTGACTTGGTATCATGTTAACTGCTCCATTTTCCCTCTAGAAATGCATACACTGTGTGTAGCTAAACCCAAATATGCCCACTCACACTGAAGGGACAGTGCTAGCAAATACCTTTCTTGTATACCCACTAAAGGGCTGTGGAGGTGGTAAGACATACCTTCTGACAGGCTCTTTTGCACACATGCTTGTATTCTCTAGCTTTGGATTCGGAATGATAACCTGCACCTACAATTAAGGCAAAAGGAAAAGAGATTATGCTGCCTATCAAAAGCCTTTAGTTTGCATAACGATTTAAGATACATGCAGATACAGCCTTTCTGATTCCAGATTACACTGGCATTTCCTTTTCGTATCAATGACTGACAATTTTATGCACTCCAACATTGAATCAAATACACTCAGTAAAATACAGGATACAGAGCATATATGCAGAAGCATGCAGCTATAAAATTCAGTATCATACAATCTCTTCTGAAGTTCTTTAATGTAAGGGTGGTGAGGCACTGGAATGGGTTGCCCAAGGAAGTTGTGAATACTCCATCCCTGGAAGTGTTCAAGGCCAGGTTGGATGGAGTCTTGGGTGACATGGTTTAGTGCAAGGTGTCCCTGCCCATAGCAGGAGGGCTGGAACTAGANCTGGAATGGGTTGCCCAAGGAAGTTGTGAATACTCCATCCCTGGAAGTGTTCAAGGCCAGGTTGGATGGAGTCTTGGGTGACATGGTTTAGTGCAAGGTGTCCCTGCCCATAGCAGGAGGGCTGGAACTAGATGATCTTATGGTCCTTTCCAACCTTTTTATATTCTATGATTCTAAAAGCACTGTCTGAAAGATTTCAGTTTTTCTTGTTATTGGGGGCCCACAAGGATGCTGGAGAGGGACTCTTCATCAGGGTCTGTAGTAACAGGACAAAGGGTGATAGGTTCAAACTTAAAAAATGGAAGTTCAGGTTAGATATAAGAAAGAAGTTTTTACTGTGAGGGTAGTGAGGCACTGGAACAGGCTGCCCAAAGAAGTGGTAAATGCTCTATCCATGGCAGTGTTCAAGGCCAGGTTGGACAGAGCCTTGGGTGACACGGTCTATGGGGTGAGAAGTACCTGCCCATGTCAAGGGGTTGGAAATAGATGATCTGAAGATCTTGAGGTCCTTTCAACACAAACCATTCTATGATTCTATATTTTCAAGGTTAATAATACTTAACAAAGAACCTACTAGAAAATAATTAATGAATAAGACACGCATTAACACATTATTTGTATATCACATCTGAGTAGATGATCTTTTTATTACATGCAGAAAGAATATATAGTAATTCACTAAAATATGGACAAGGTAAAAAAGTCAAAGGTTGGAAGTAAGCTTTCAAAAGGGTAAAAAAAACCCATGAGGTTCTAGAACAAACAGCCTAAAGAGCTTTCAGGAAGACTTGACTAGACTGTCCTTACAGTGAACTTACAGAAGAAACTGTCACTAGTGAAACAGCTATGTTTCATCTACCCTTCTGAAGGATAATGAAATAGACTGAAAGACTTCTCACATTTTGTAGATCTCCCAAGCTTAGCAGATAACGGAGGAATATGACATTTTATAACCATTTAAACTTATGAGGTTTCTTTGTCAAGGAGAAAAACAAAATACCATTCAGATCATCCCAAAACTTACATTTTTATTAACAGTTTCCAACATCCTCCAGCCAATGCAACTTCCAATCAAGCTCTCCACTCCCAGATTTATACCCAAAGTTAGTGTCATTTCATTAACGTACTAGAAGTCCAAAATCCATATAAGATTTTGATATTTAGTTTGTATATGCACTATTTCCATTCCAGTTGTTATGCTTCTGCATCTTACCTGCATGGACAAGCACAAATCCCACTCGTTTCCCTCTTTGGGTTTGCTTTGTTTCGGGCTCTTTGACCATCACTTTTACAGCTGTAACCTGAGACGATTCGGAAGGTAACACTTCTACTGAGCTTAGCCCCTTCTCCATGATCAAACATTAGGATCACCATCTTCTACTGGAAAAGAGCACCCTTCCATTCATAAATAAACTCTGGAGAGGAATCATCCTAAAACCAAACCACATGCATATGTTAGATACTGATTTCAAGGGACTAATTTCATACAAATAACTTCAGAATGAACTTCCGGAAGAGAGGTCTGAAACAAGATTATGCCTCTTGAAAGAAGGGCTTGTAAATTCTGCCTCTTCCCTAGCTTGCAGTATTAATGAGACTTAAAGCAACCAAAGCCCATGGTGCAAGTTAAAAGCAGCCTTTTTTTATGACTTACCTTAAACCTAATAATCCTTCTAGACATTGGAGGGAATTGTTGATAAAAAGCTTGCCTGTGGCTGAGAGAAGGCTGCTTTCCATAGTCTCCTTTTATTCATCAGTACAACTTATTTCTCTGTTCATCATGCTTAACTAGCTTTTAATGTGATGATGCTCCATAGCCACAATCTTTACCTCTTAAAAGTGTCATTCCCTGCTTGCCTGTAAAGTCCTAAGCGACACTTGTAACAATGCTGGCAAAGCTGAGAGAGACATTCTACATGCTGAATTAATCCAGGAAATCAGAAAGCATGTAGTATTAATACATTCATGGATAAACCCTTTACAACATTTCGAGATATTCTAATATGACGCCTATCACTCCTACCACCTCAAAAGGGTCTACTTGTAACCTAAGAAGAAAAGAAAGTGAATACAAGTGAAAAAAGAGATGTTTGATACACGGGACTTAAACCACAGATTTTGGAAACACTATATGGCTTACTCCAGTAACTAAATACCACTCCATTCAAACAACCAAAACAATGCAAATTATGTTTAGCAAGATTCAGTACTGGCACAGAACAAACTTCCTGGTTTACCACAACCATCCTTTCAATAATGAAAACTAGCACAGCTTTCTAGGAAGTTATTTCTTTCCATTCATTTTTTTCTTAGGTGCTAAACATACATAGGTATCTTCATATATTTAAAAATTAATATTTCAAAATGAAATATGAACTTATTACTGTAATTATAATTGTGTATATTGATACAAAATGAGACAACTACAATATGTAGAACTCTACAGACAGAAAAAAGCACTTATGGACTACATCCAATGGTAATGGTCTCCTGTATAAACTTCAGAGCTAAAATTTAAGTCCTAATCACTGCATTAATTTCCTTTTTGCTGATAAAAATGAAGAAAGCTCCAGCAGCCAGTAGTACAGACAATAAGCTGAAACAGAGTCAGTTTTGTACAGACTCCACTTTGCGACATCGTATGAGAATCATAGAATAGTTAGGGTTGGAAAGGACCTTAAGATCATCCAGTTCCAACCCCCCTGCCATAAGCAGGGACACTTCACACTAAACCATGCCACAAAAGGCTTCGTCCAACCTGGCCTTGAACACTGCCACAGATGGAGCATTCACAACCTCCCTGGGCAACCCATTCCAGTGCCTCACCACCCTCACAGCAAAGAATTTCTTCCTTATATCCAATCTAAACCTCCCCTGTTTAAGTTTGAACTCGTTACCCCTTGTCCTGTTACTACAGTCCCTGATGAAGAGTCCTTCCCCAGCATTCCTATAGGCTCCCTTCACATACTGGAAGGCTGCTGTGAGGTCTCCACACAGCCTTCTCTTCTCCAGGCTGAACAGCCCCAGCTTTCTCAGCCTATCTTTGTATGGGAGATGCTCCAGTCCCCCGATCATCCTCATGGCCTCCTTTGGACTTGTTCCACACAGTATGTCATTTACACCACACAGTATGCCATTATAGCAACAAAGGCATGACAAAGACTTCAGTAAACAGGCAGAGGAACAAGAGAGGAACCTATATTCTCGCAGAATTAGAAGAAATAGTGTGGTGGTAGGGAAAGTAATAATGATGGTAGTTAAATCAGTTTTGAAAATAAAAATACAGATGACACAAAGACTAAATAATAGCATAACTCCAGACTGAAAACCATAATTAGGCCTTTGCATACACTTGGGTCTGAGTATACATGTTTATTTTTACCAGCCCAGTCAAACCCACCTCAATAATTTTTGTAATATTTACTCCACACCAACTCAAATTTGTCAAACCCCTTCTATCTCAAACCATTCTTCAATTCCTTTCAAATTTCATTCACAAATCTGCTGGACCCAATCTGTCTCTTTGTATCTTCTGCTAGAATTCAGCTGCTCTCCTTCCTGGCTGTCATACATTCATCACTCCTGATTTCATTCCTCCATTTTACACAGTTCACTGTTCTATACCTGTGCAGCCACAGGAACACTGGAGGAATATACTCTACTTTGATTCCTGATGAACACAGACTGGTTTGGGTTGAAAGGGACCTTAAAACTCAGCAGTTCCAACCCCCTGCCATGGGCAGGGACACCTTCAACTACAGCAGGTTGCTCCAAGCCCCTGTGTCCAACCCTGGCCTTGAACACTGCCAGGGATGGGGCAGCCACAGCTTCTCTGGGCACCCTGTGCCAGCGCCTCAATACTCTCACAGTGAAGAATTTCTTACCAGTATTTAATCTAAATCCATCCTCTTTTGGTCTAAGGCGTTCCCCTTTAGCATATCACTACACGCCCTTGTGAATCATAAACCATAATAAGAAGTCATGAACCAAAACATAAACCAAAATGATTTCAAACTGCACTGAAAATGTAACTTTGTGGCCTATACAGGCACTCAGAAAAACGAAAGCAGATGTGTCACACCTAATGTAGAAAGAGTTGTTTATGCTTTCACAGGGCGCTTGTCATAAGCACTACAGCTAATCCGCCATTCCCCCTAGATTTAAAGCTCTACCTAACGCTCACTCCACAGAGAACATCCCTACAGAGCAAACACTTACAAACTCAGCAGAGGGATGAAGAGACAGCTGTACACACCAGTGCCTCCCTCTCAATACTGGGAATGCGGCAGAAGTTCTTCTGAGGGCTTTTAAGGTTTAGAGTAGGAAGCCTGAGAGCGGTAGAACGAAGAGCAACAGAGCGAGAGAGACGCGCTTGATCCCACGACCGAGCAGCCGTATAACGCTTCGATAACCGGGACGGAACAACAGCAACCGCGATGGCGAGGAACCGGACAACCAGCAGCCACAGAGCGCACCGGAAAAGAAACTTTTATTTGGAAAACACCCCTGCGGAACCGATCACGGCCGCTACCAACCCCCCGGAAACCCCCTGGGCCAAGCCGGGCCCGGCCTGGTGGCGGGAAGGAAGCAGAGGGTCTCGGCCCGGTTCTCCCCCTGCCCCGTTATCACCACCGGCCCCGGTGTCTCCATGGCAACCGCCAAGAGGGTCACCCCCTACACACACCCCGCGCATCAGCCCCCCGGGAGGTGGGGCCGCAGCGGCGGGGGTAACGTCACCCAGGGGGCCCGCGCGGCAGCCTCGCGGCTCGGCCGTTACGCCCCTCAGGCGGCTGCGGAGCCCCGGGAGCGGCGGAGGAGCGATACGGGGGTGCATGGGGGTGCGAGAGGACGGGCCGGGGAAGGGAGGGAGAGGCGGGACCGGCGCGGTAAGGCGGGGCAGGGCGGAACCAGGCACGAAGCACTCCTCACTCGCTCACTCACCCTCCGCCGCCGCCGCCCGCCCGCCTGTTGCCTCGGTGAGGATGAGGCGTCCCGCCCACCGCCTCCCTTTGATTGGGTGAGGCAGGCCAGGCGACCGGAAATGGCGTTAGGGCTGATTGGCGTTCCCATAGGCGAGTGGCGCGCCAGCTGCCGCGGGAAACACCAATCGCGGCAGGGGGGCGGGTGTCAGCGCGGTGGGGCGCCCCCATTTACCTCAGGACAGTTGGCGGTTTCTTTACGAGGACGCGGGCCGCCGGCTGTAGAACGGCCAGGCCGCTCCATCGGCTTCCCCGCCGGGTCGGGGAACAGCGGCCAAGGCCTCCCCGAGGGGAAAGTGGCGATGAAGGCGCTGCGAGGGGCGAGCCGGGGCTTACCCGGGACTATGGGTGGGAAGCGGGCGCGGTTCTGGACCGCCGACTCGGTACAAGGCCTTCCTCGGTTCCTCGCAAACGGCTCCTTCCACCGTTCTTCGTGAAGACCGAGTCCCGCCTCTGAGATGTGTTCTGTGTGAGAAGTTCGACAGTGGCCCCGGGTTTCATTACCTCGCTCCCGGCAGACATGGGTTGTGACAGCTGCCCAGAGTGAAACATAATACACTGATTGCAAATGCATACATTTTTAGTCATGTCAGAGAATTCTCACAACAGCTGGATATTTTATATCTTTCTGCTTCAATTGGCACTTGAGTCTCATGTAGTGTTACAGGAATACTCGGTACCAATTCTGCCTGCTTTGCTGTAAAGGAGATGTCACCCAGGAACAAGGGTGGCCACCTCTAAATCCTGTTTCCTTGATACCTACTCAGATGAACTTTACCATCAGCCTTGAGATGCAGCTGTGTCCTGGTTCATTGCCCCAGTCATCCCATTGTCTACAGTTCCCAAAGCGCCTGTGCACTTAAAAGCCCTGCTCCTCCTCTGTGTAGGACAATGAAACAAGACTAGATGTCTTTACTATAGAATAGAATGGTTGTGGGTTGGAAGGGATCTTAAAGCTCATCCAGTTCCCTGCCATGGGCAGGGACACCTTCCAATAGAGCAGGTTGCTCCAAGCTCCATCCAACCTGGCCTTGAACACTGCCAGGGATGAGGACTTGCCTGTGTTGTAGAGTACGCTACACTGATGCTATGATAAATGTACTCATATTTAGGTAATATATTTATATATAAAGATAAATGTACCTCAAATTTTCATTTGCAAAGGCCAGCTTTTTCAAGTTGAAACTGTAAAATTTTCATAAGATCATAGAATCACAGAATAGTTAGGGTTGGAAAGGACCTTAAGATCATCCAGTTCCAAACCCCCTGCCATAAGCAGGGACACCTCACACTAGATAGACAATGTCACCCAAGGCTTCATCCAACCTGGCCTTGAACACTGCCAGGGATGGAGCATTCACAACCTCCCTGGGCAACCCATTCCAGTGCCTCACCACGCTCACAGGAAAGAATTTCTTCAAGGCAGGGTTGTTCTTTTTTAAGGATTCACTCAAGAGGTTTCCGTTTTGCTCAGGCTCCAATGTGAGAAGCGATAGAAAACATTTTGTATAAAGGATCTATTTATATAAAAGATACGTAACACATATTGATATAAATTTATTTAAAAGATCTAAAAGAGATTTCAACTCCTCCCGATCTTGCTTTCTCTCTACCCTAGCACAGGGTGCAGCTTTTGCAGCGGTTCCTGCCACAATGGGTAGGATCATTCATTCTCTGCAGATGTGCTGTCAGGAAATCAGCCACTTCAGCCAAACTACAACTACATCTTTAAAGGGAAGTTTTACACATCACGTACTTCCATCATGTAAGACAAACATAATTTGTTCTTCCTTTTATAGTGAATGTGCTTTACCTCATGGCCACCATATTGCACACAAGTTGTGTTGTCTATTAAACTTCAACAAAAACTTGAGCATTGAATTGTTAAGAACCAAACAAAAAATCTGGAAACTAACCTTTTTACCCTCAGATTTTATTTCACCTCCACTGTTCCTGACCTTCATGATCTTAGGCATTGAGGAGGCTCCTTCCTGGCCTTACAATCACAGAACTCCCTTTTATGGCTTTTTCCCCAGTAAATAACAATGTGCTTCCATTAATGTTTGTATTATTGATGTTTCTGTTTCCAAAGACCAGACTTAAATTTTTTTTAATGATGCAAAAAAATGTCAAGAACAAATGCAAGCCTTTTTTTTCAACACGTTTTTGTCACACAAAACTAAGTGGCTTACAGAGATCAGCTCTGGTCTTCCACATTACCAGGTGCTTCCTCTTCTGTTGGATAAAACTACAAGGAAATAACATGAAGTCCTCAAACCCTTAGAAAATCGTTGGCCTCCTTTCACAGAGGTCCTAATCCCAGTTGTGAATTGCTCTGTTGCCAAATGATTTTTTTTCAAAGTCCTTATTATTCTTCACAGGGATGATAAAAGTGAACCGAGAAGATGCTCTTTTTTGCCTCGCATAGTACATTTAAGGTAGGACAATGTGACTGGGGGGAAAGGAAAGGTGTACCACAGTTGCCTTCTGACTGCATCCTTTCTTTGACACACAGCATTGCCCACAACAAAAGCAGCTTTGATTTGACCGTGTGCATTCATCTCTTACATTCTGCATAAGGTCCTACACCCTGTCTGCCCCCCATTTTCCCCTTCTCTCTTCACTTCTCTGTGTTGGCTAAGAGGCAGCACATGTGGCTGACTGAGCTATGCATATTTTGACTTGACCCTTCTGTCAGATCTCCTTGAAGTTGGCCAGCAGGTTCAAATTATGAAGGTAGGCTGACAGACTGATGGATGGACAGCACGATCACAGAGCCCTGCTTTATTTAGGGGGGGAAGCTAAAAACATGGGCAATGTTTGGTCCTACCCTATTCTCCAGAACAGTATTTCAAATCCAAATATCTGTTTTCACTTGGGGTTTTTTTGATGCTTTTACTTAACTTGTCCCATGCTGCTGGTGACAGTTTCCAAATTGTCCAAATATTCCTTAGTTTTTTACCCATTTTCTGGTCCTTGCTCTTCTCTAGATTTGTGGTGCTGCTCCAATAAAGAGGTGATCTCATTCCATTAATCATTCCTCGGCATAGAGGTTTGAAATGAAAGGCTTCCTTTATTCCTTTTACAAAGTTCCCAGCTGTGCTTTAATGCCTGGTTTTGGTTTTGTTCTATTTCTTGTTGATTACCTTAGATTTCGTCTTACACTTTGTCTTGAAGCAGACTCTACTGGTTTTACTTCCTAATTTGATAAAGTGCCTATCTGTTGCTTTAATTTATTCTGAATAGAAGTGGTTGTTTAAGCCTAGAGGCTTCAGTGAGGCTTTCTCTCACTTGCTGCACCATCATGAAACCATTAATTAATTAAAATATGAGGTAAGAATGCAGACACACATGCCACCCCTTAATTACTTCTTGGAACTTGAAGTATTATTTTAATACCAATACCCTCCATTTCCTGAAGGAAAAGCTCAGAAAATGGATTATTTGGGGGGTTGTTGACCAAATATTGAGGGGGTGATCCCATGTGCTCAATAAGAAGAATTTAAATGTGAGACACACACCCCCATGGATATTCAGGCAGGTACAAGCACATTCCTACAAGAAGCACTTAAATGCAACACAGCTGGAAACTGTTCCTTTGATCAGGATTTTGAGCAGCATTCTGCTAAAGAGATGTGAGCAGTGCTGGGGTAGGAGCCACATGCAAGGAGTTCACATCTGCTGTTACTCTTGGTGAGCTGCTTACCACCATGCCAAGCAAAATAATCTCCCTCAGCTCAGGGAAACAAGATGAAGTTCAACCTCTCTCTGCTATCTCATAACTCCCATTTCAGACTCTCATCAAACAGGGTTAGGGTGGATGCTCTATATGTGTCCTATAGTTCCTCCATTGAGGAAATTCCTTGTGAAAAATTTTGGAGCTTCTTTGAGTAAGTCTAGGCAATCTGGCATGCATGTATGAAGTTTTCTCAAATCAGGCCCGTGACAGTATACATTCAGATACCATACTGGATTGTGACAATGATGTGGACAAAGTACTAAGAAAAGGGAGAAACTGATACCTCCACTAGTTACAACCCATCTGAGACTGGGTTTTGTCTGTAAAATGACATAACTTCATTAAGAAACCTATAGCAAAGTAATTCTGCTGCATCAAGGCAGACTAAGATTTGGAGTTGGAGATGATAAACTGTGGCCTTCAGGTGCAGTGACAGAACATTCAATTTAACAGTAGAAGATAAGAAAGGCAGGATTTTCACCACAGTTTAGATGTCCTTTCTAACAATTCTTTAGCCTTTTTTGTGGGGCATGAGGAGAGCTGCTTTGAATAAAGAGATCCTGACCTTACAAAACCGCTTCATCCCTGCTTCAGAAAAGGAGACATTCCAGGCAACACAGACAGCTGAACCTGGGAGGTTTCAGTGGTTTTGGGCACCTGTTACAGGGAAGAGATGCTGAGAAAAGGCAGTAGAAAAGAAGACATCCCTCTCCTATCTCTCTTGACCCAGGTGAGAGGACAATTGTAACCAATCAATTTAAGACTACTTTAGCACAAAGTGTCTGTCAATGAAGTTGCCATGAGGGGCAGGCAGCACCCAGAAATACAGCCCATTCCAGTTTAGGTTAGAAACTTTGCAATTCATTTCTACAGTCAACAGAAAAAGCTGAATTTCATCAACAAATGTGAACAGGAATTGTTCTCTGAATGACTGCATGTAAAGGAGAATAGCACACGAAAAGCATTGCAAAGGTTGGAATCAGTCCGCATGGATACCACATTGTTAATCCCCATGAAAGACCGGCTGATCTTTGCAGGTAGCATAAATAAGCCTGCGGTCTCCAGGCATGTTGTTTCCTCTGCATATGAAGAGGCCCCTTCTTTGACATGCAGCCAGTAAAATAATGTCTTTTCCAGATAATGAGCCACTTCACATGAGCACCCTGGACCTGTCTAAACGGCATTCCATGTACTCCTGGCTGCTCAACACCCACACATGGTCACTTCCAACACTCGTTCTATCACATCTCAGAAAACTCTAACTCAGTGTGATTGCAGCCTTCTTTCAGCCAGCTTTCACAGTTGTAACTAGATGGGGGCCAAATCATAAGACACAGGGCTTTTGAGAAATGAAACTTCAAATATGCATTTGTCAGCTGTTGCCAAAATAATCACTCATAGTAAATGCCTGTGAGGTTTTGTCTTTATTCCTTAAAGATGGGAAGTGAGTTGTATGTGTAGTGGGTACATACTGGCCTTTGTAGCAGGATAGTCATCTCCCCATCAACCGCTATGGGAAATCAGGAAGCCAGGACTCACAGAGCGGTGGTTTTCAGAGTCACAGATCATTTCATTTCACACCCACACAAAGCATGGTGCAGATTTAAATATGACAATTTAAAAGTACATATTCTGGCAAAACAGGTCCAGTTGGTGACTAAGTAAGTCCTGGATTAGGTTTTCAGCCCAGACTTTATCATCTCATTATTTTTATGGGCTTTGACCTGCATGGTTGCTTTCTGCAGCTCTCCATGGGTAATGATTTAGTCCAAACCAAAGCTGATTTATTGCTCTCAAGGTATGATACAATTTCAGTAGGGCAGTCTTCACAACATCCTCCTCTTCAGATTCTGTGAGGCTGACCCAATTGCAACAGATAGTTTAGGATTCTTAAATTCACTGTGAAGCTTTAAGAGTAACTGTCAGAATCATTCTCTCTTTGGGGAAGGTTGGAACTTCAGGATGTAAAATGAGAAGAAAAAAAATCCCTTATCATTTCTCAGGCTAGCTCACAAGTTCTATCAGCAAACTCATGTTTTGGAGAGGTTGCAACTGGTACTAAAATAAATGCAGGTTTATTTTAGGATAGTATCTGCACTTTCAAACTACATCTCTTTTAATATGTGAATTAAAATTCATTATTGTTACCCTTCTTCTGTATATTGTACCTTTTGCCTTTCCAAAAGCTTGACTTACAGCAAAGTAAGGCAGCCATTCTGTGACTAATGCATCTTTGCTTACAAGGCAACTTGATTTGCTGTCAAATGTAATTTGGGGCATCTCAAGTGATGGATTTACATTACTTCTAGGTGCCACTGGTCTGCTACACCTGTTTTGATATTAACACAAGACTGCTGTAACTAGGTCTATAGACATTCCCTTGTGTAGCATCCCTTTGACTCTGTAAACTTCACAAAGGGCCATACACAGTACACTACCTACTAACAGTTAGGATGTTCCTTGAAGTGGTCAGTCTGATCTTCTGGATTGAGAAGGTGATGATCCATCCATGAGGCAGATTGGCTCCCACAGAGCACAAGGATTGTGGGGTTTATTATAATAAATTAAAACTAAAGCCCTGCTACAAAACAGGTCATTGTGCAAAGTCAAGCACTTGGACACCAAAATACAGAATAATGAAGATAGCTTCCCCTCATGGCATTTTCATATCAGACTACAGGTTAATAAAGAAAAGCATCCTTTTACGTAACCGAAACAAATGCCAGAGCTGATTTCAGTTGCACCATGCTTGATTTTCTCTCTGACATGGGTTTGGTTCATAGGAACTTGTATTAATTTTTCTCATACAAAGACCTAAAATTTACCGAATGAAAAACATGCAAGAAAAATAGAAGTATAACATGGTTGATTTGGCAATTACTAACCTTCTTTCCCACCTCTGGCTGCAAGGATGCACTTCGGAACAGCTCTTGGTTGACACCAGAGGCATCATTCATCACCCTGCATCTTCTGGGGCTCTCTTCCTGCTGTTGCTGCTCAGTCGTTACTTCTGCAGAACTGTGTAAGTAAAAGGATTGATGGCTCAGGCTGTCCTGTCCTGCCCTGAAACCCTCCTAAAGCCCAAGGCATCCATTCTTGAGGCAGCTCACAAGCCCACTCCCTTGCTGAAGTGCCCAGGTATTAATCTAAGGGTAAAAGCAGATAGAGGGACAAGGAAGCAGCTTATGCTTAGGGGCTTTTGAACTCCAGAGCAATGTTTTAAACACCTGTAGAAGTCAAAGCCATCCAAAACCAGCCACTTCACTATTTTAGTCCTTTTGGTAACCATTTCTGTTCAGACTTACATTTTCCATGGACAAACTGCCAAGCCATTTGAGGAGTGGTTCAGCCACACACGTTGCTGACTGCAAGAGGCAGTTACAATGTCCGTCCTTGACTCACACTGTCGGAAGTCAGTGCTAACCCCCTCTGCCTCAATTGTCCTTTCCCTCCTTCCTTGCCCCAGAAACACAAAGAGAGGAAGGTATAAGTGCACTGGGCAGCATTTCAGTGCAAAGCCAAGGGATTTGTGCGGTGCTGAGGAGTGCAAAGGACACAGTCCAAGAGCATTTGCCCATGAAAACGTGGCAACCAGCCTTTGGATCGGGTGTCTCCAAGAATGGGATGGGGTGAGGTTTGCCAGCACACTCACTGGAGGCTTGAAGTGATGGTGTTTGAAACTTGCATAGTCTGGCATGGCTGAAACATAGAGCTGGAACAGTGCTGAGTAGGGATTACTCATATGCAAGTGATGAGGAGGATATAAAGTAATAATGACCTTAGGTGACATTAATCTAGATTGGATCCAGAACCCTGACAAAAATCTTCCCATTTGTAACACCGTATGCAAAGAACAGAAAAAGCACACAAGACATAGATCTCCCTGTCACCTTGTCTTGCTTTACAGGAATACAGCAACCTAGTCCTGTGTGTGAAAAGGTACATTTTAACATTAGGAAGGTTACAATACTGAAGTATTCTATGAAATAATAAAAATTACGGTGCTATCTGAACTACTTCTTGCTCTTACCATAGCTACAAAGCTGAGGTTAAAGCATTTAGCTCATGATTTAAAACAAGTGCAAAACAACCTAATTACTGTAGTAGTTTTAAATATATATCAGACATAAGCTTTTTATTTAAAACCACCCACAGGATTTTGGTTGGTTGTTTTGTACGCTATAAAAGTCTGTGACAGCATAACTTACTGTTATTCTTGGACACTACTGAAATATGTAAAGAACAAAAAGCCAACTTTTGCTATTAATTGGAAATAATACATTTAATTTTAAGAAGGAAGGAATAATAGAAAACATACGTGGCTCTTCATCTCTGCTTGTCTGATCTTTCCTGGGTTTTAAATAAATCAAACCCTCTTGTGATTTCCACTTGTAATGTTAGATCTTTAAATGTCTGGCTTACACTCTGGCTCTGATGGCTGCCAACTTGGAGTCAAACTACTTTCTACCAGACCTCCGTATAAGTTGCTAGAAAAATTAGTTCTGTCTCACTTTTAACAGGCCTGGGTTGTAATGTGTTATTTTACTTCACTGCTGTCACTTTTGCTGGTTCCATGACATTTAGTGAAAGGGAAAAATAATAATATTTTAAAAGTTCAGAGGTTAGAACTTCTAGATCCTATTTTCACATTTCAAAGGGCAAGCTGCTCAAAAACATCCTTTGCTTTGTTTATAGCAAGGGCAGTGAAACGCAAGGAATTCTCCATGAGGCACGACCCCTTCTTACCAGACTGCCAAGATACGAGTCTGCTGAAAACAGTGAAAGGAATCACTTCAGATTTGGCTAGCACTGGTCTGGAATCATGGCGATTAGATGACGGGATTTGAGCCATTAGCAACTAGTAATTAAAAACTTGGTTTTTAAAAAGGAAAAAATCCATTTCAAATATATTAAACATAGGGTTTACACCTAATAGTTTTATAAACAGACCAAATATTTTCCATTGAAGATGCATGCTGGGACCTATCCTGCAGTTCCTCTCAACCAAGATGTCACCCGGGGATTTAGCAGCTTGAGCACAACAACAAAAGAATGTCTGATTAGGTAAAATTATCACACATTAGGCATTTACATGATACCCAATACACGTTGTCACACAGCAAGAGAACTGTTTTCAACCAATAGTTAAAGTCACCGTCAAGTCTGCCTTCATATCTTTGTGCATTTTGTCTTCCTGTGACTTCCAAATACAGGCGAGGCACATGTACACATGAAGAAAAGACTTAGACCATCTAATTTCAGTAAGAAATCATACCTGTTCATGACTTTTTAATTGTAAACCCATTTCTGTAAACCAGTCCTTCAGCAACGTTACTGTAAAGGACAGAGGCAGGGGCACAGAGGTGCTGTTGGGAGAGTTTTGTTCCTGTGGGTCGTTCAGCATATCCGAGCATTCCAGAGGAGCAGAGACTCAACAATGCCATGCATTGCTATCCAGTACAGTTAGAGAAGCAAGGAGCAGAAAAGAAAAGCACTGATTCAAGTGAATCTACTCAAGTCAAACACAGCGGGTTGTGCCTATGGCTAGTGCACAAACAACAAACATGCCTTTGTAAAAGGGCACACATCAAATGACTCAAAACACAAGAGTTTGGTAGGACCTGGCAGGGTTGGAGAATCCAAGAGACAATGCAGTTCGTTGCTTTCATCTCCCACCAAGTTTGCTTTCCCATACAAATTATTAAATGAAGTTATGGGAGACTGGGAAGCTGGTATTAAAAAGGAATTTGTAAGCACGCTGTCACAGAAAGGAACTGTGTGGTTCCTGCAGCTATAAAAGGGTATTTGAACAAAGTACCTACAGCAATTAGTCCTACCAAAGCTGTATTTCTGAAAACAAACAAGCCAAAACCAGACAGTTAAAAACAATCATGAGCTTACCCTGCTTTCCTATTGACAAGGTGTAGTATTTTAAGTGCACCATTAGTACCTCCTGTTACTGGCCACTGTCAGAGACCAGGCAGCATGCAGGTGGATCCCTTCACTTAAGTATCTCTTGTGACCTTGTGCTTTCATTCTTACTTATCCAATTTTCCACAGACTTTACACCTAACCCTAAATACTTGCCCTTCTATCACCACTAAGGTTAGAGTATCTCTAAACCTCATTTTATTCAAGCTACTGGCCCTAGTGCATTTCATATGCCTACAATCTATAGGCCACCTGACCACATTGGGAAAGGATCTGTATTTATACATGGTATGTCTAAATTTCGCATGACACCAAACATTTTCTTAGGTAGCAACAATTCATTGTCCTGTTTGTTGCAGGACTCTTCCCTTGGTGGAGTGATCTGTTTCCCAGAGCATCTTTCTTGCCTCTCTTTCTTTATAAATTCATGTCTCACTGAGTATCACTGCTCTGCTCTCCACTGTACATCCATGTTCAAAAGCTTCCTGCTACTTACAGTGGACAAGCTTTCCTTGTTCTCCATCACAGTCTGTCAGTTCAAGCTACAAGCCACGGTTTTGCTGAGTCCTGCCATACTGCTGGAAAGGCTAAGAAGCTGGATCAAATATGTGCACAAGACTCTAGTATCTCCTCCACTTTTTCCATTATCTACATGAAAATCAACCTGAAGATGTTCAAATATCTATGAAGAGCAATTACATTTAACATGTTTGAGGTCTCCAATATTCCTCAGGGACATCATTGCAAAGCAGTCTTGCAAAAACCATCTCCTCCTGTCTTGCTAGACTGTATCCCTGGATTACTGTGTCCATTCAGCCATTAGGTGTACAGCCTCTCATGTGCTAGATAGGACTGTGTAATCCTTTTATTTATTTACTTCATATATACACTAATTTTGATTATTTATAGCTATTAACTGCTAGTTTCACAGAATCCTTGGATTAAATTAATAGAATACCTTAGAATTTAACAAACCTCTTTAAAATGACCTTTGAGCTCCTTGTTTCTTTTCTTTTCGTCTGGATAAATGTTGTATTTACATTAGAGCTGATACAGCAAACAGTTCAGAAAAACCCAAACCAAACCTGAAGACAAATCAATCCTCTCACTCCAAGGAAGAAAGATCATTTTCTACCTACTGCATTTTCCCCACACCATCAATACCTTCACCGGTACCAACAGACACCTGATATTCATCTGATACTGACACCAGTAGTAAGATGGCCAAACAACAGGGGTTTTCAAATTGCATAGTCTAGACCTGCCCTTGACTTCTTTGTTTAACACTTGCAATGCTGGAATACTTTATAAGTGTAATTGCGTTAATGGGAATGCAATATCAATGGCAAAATAGTTAACTTTGACTTAATTTCATTTAGGCACAGAAGAAGAAAACGCAACAAAACCAAGTGTCCACAATTCCTTGGGGCCAATTTAAACCATTTATTTCCTATGTATATTCATAAAATACTTGTAATTGGCAATATTTCCATTAATTAGTTCTATTATTCAGGAAGTCTTCAAGTTATTTAAAGAAGAAATTAATGAAGCACATATGTAATCTTTTAAAAACATATAAAAAACTGTATACAAATGTCTTTAATTTGTACTTATATTACTACCTTCTTTATCAACAGAGCTATGTTTTAAGTACTTCTGTGGAATTAAAATCATTAACAGCACTTAGTCTCAGCAATAAACCTCTGCAGAAGTGTTTTTCTTATAATTCTGACTACTTTTTGTAGCCACCTGCAGCACTTCTATTTTCTTTAGAGACAGCACGATACAAACCAAACCACCTCAAACCCATCAATTGCTTACTTACATGTTGTCAATGTGTGGGTTTTATTAACAGTACAAATCAGTGTTTGTGATGGCAGAAGTAAAGTGTGCTTATTCCTCCAGTTACTTCAAAACTCACCATCAAAATTATGTGGGTTTGGGGGAAATGTTAGGTGGGCAGGAATCAGAGCAGGCTCCACTAACAGCTAGAACCAAGACTGAAGTCAAGTCTGAGTAAAACCAAAGTTCAGTTATTTCAATTTCTGCTTTTTTCTTGCCTGAAACTCCTGGGTCTTATTTTTGATAGATTTTATTAGCATTGATAGGGCAGGATCTAAGGCTTTCTTGGCAACCTCTCCTTTCTTTGCCATCTTGTTCTCCTGCTCCTTGCTTGCCTCCTTAACATCTTGCTCCTTTTCTTCTCTTCGTCGAGCTTTCTCTTCCAAGATCTTTTCTACTGCTTTTGTCTTCTTGAAATTTGGATCCGAAGGATCCAGGTTAAACAGGGGAGAAGTAAACATGGCTTGGAATCTTTTATCAGCAACATTTACCTGAAGGCAGAAGAGAAGTATTTATTTTAGGTAACCTTTACACACATGCGGAGAGCCAGAAGGTACTACTGGCAAAACAGGCAAGTGAATGCTTGTGCAAATCCCGTGTATGCCGCTCTCAGCAGACCAAGGAGAGCTTTGCTGTTGAGAACTGACCAGGACTGGATTTGGAACAACCAGCTGCCACACCAATGAACATGGTAACTACTAGTGCATCCAGGAAAGAGAGGTGGGTCACAGTAGTAGGTGACTCTACTTTGAAAGGCACAGAGGCACCCATTTGTCAGCCTGACCCGATCTCAAAGGAAGTGTGTTGCCTATGAGGGGCTCAGATCAGAGATGTTTCTAGATGCTGCCTGGTCTTGTAAGTCCTACTGACTCCTATGCACTCCTAGTGGTCCATATGGGTGCCAGTGATACTGGCAGCAATGGGACGAGGAAAGCAGCAGTAGATAACAATAAGAAGATGCAAACACATATTTTAGGCAACAAATTGTACAAGGCCTTGCATAAATAGTGTCCTGTTGTTTTATACAGAGTTTGGGTCTGTTCCCTTCAACATTGTATCAGAGTATTTCTTGCTGTTTGAAAACAGCCTGTAACTCTTCAAAGATGTAGACCTAGTTCTTCTCCTTCAGACAGAGTAAGGGAGGAGAAGGACATAAACCCACCAAATTTGTCCTGAAAATAATCAACAAAGGTTCTATCTGAGCCTCAAAATCAAAGAGTACACCCTTACCTGGAAGTCATCTTCTACCAATTCTTTCCTTTTCATTAAAAGTTTCTTTTTCTTCTTGCTCAAATTTTGTTGTTCTACAATCTTCTTATAATTAAAATGTTTTCTGGCATCATCGTCATCATCCATCATAAGTAGAGCCATTTCAGCCTGGTGCAAAATAAAGTACATAAAGAAATTAAGTTTCCTATGAAAAACACAGCATCTTGTTAGTAAAGTCTGTATAAATCTCTAGACACATAAATGAGTTGGAATAGGGTTGTCAGGGCAGTATTTTTTAACCCATAACAATATTCTTCTGACACTGAGGTGTAATAGAATCATAGAATAGTCAGGGTTGGAAAGGACCTTAACATCATCCAGTTCCAACCCCCCTGCCAAAAGCAGGGACACCTCACACTAAACCATGCCACAAAAGGCTCTGTCCAACCTGGCCTTAAACACTGCCAGAGATGGAGCATTCACAACTACTTTGAGCAACCCATTCCAGTGCCTCACCACCCTCACAGCAAAGAATTTCTTCTTGCGATTGCCTTTCTGGGCTGTGAGCGCACGCTGCTGGCTCATGTAATGTTAAATAAAACTGTTGATTTCCCTCATATGAGACACAAAATAAATGCAAATACCCACATTCAACTTTCAAGCACACCATTAATCTAATCTGAAAACTGTACAGCATAATCAGGAATGGACACAATTTTATATTGATATTTATACAGCAAAATAAAAATCACCATACATGAATTTAATATATTTATTTAGTCAAGTTTTCCTGAGAAAGAAGGAAAAGCAAACATGCAGCAACAAACAATTCAGTCTTCAAGGTCAAAAGTCTAGAGGACAAGGTTTGAACACTCAAATGTTTCATGCAGTGCTGATGTTAAAAGTGATCAGCAGAGGGACTATCAGCTCAACCAGTATGGCTTCTGTGCCCTTACATTTCAGTATGACCTAACTCCTGAGCTGTGTTCAACTATAATCTTCCAGAAAGATACCCTGGCATCATCTTAAGACATCAAGGCAGGGACCAGCTTCCATTCTTCCTGGGTAGCTTTTGTCCCAAAAGCTCTTGCTATTAAAATTATACAGTTTTATTCCACTGTCCCATGGAATTCAGTAGTTCCACTCACAAACACATTAACACATATCTGCAGAATTCAGGCAATGCAACATCAGTAATTCTCAGTATTTTAATCCACTTTACCTTCTGTTTTTCAACTTCATCTTCATTCTCTGAGGTACTTGCAACTGATTCTGGCTTCTTCTTTAAACCTACGGGTAAACAGGACATGCACACATTTACTCAAGCTGATGCATGACAGCATAATTTACCCATGAACAGAACCTGATGTGCAACTTGTTTTCTTGTAATCAATGTTAGATGTGGAAAAAGGCTGAGAAGTTAAGAAAAGGCAGCTGAAGCAGTAAGAATTTCCTTGTATTTGTTCAATTTAAGGACTGTGTTTTTCAGAGAGCAGAAGAGACAAGCATCACAACAGAGCAGGCAAACATATGACATTATGCCACTCCCGGTGTGTTTTAGAAGAGAATCAGTTTATATACTCATAAATGCAATTAAGTGTCCTGCAGCTCTCAAGCTGTTCACTCCTTCTCCTTGAGTAGGCAGTGTAGTAAATACTTCAGAATAAATAACAAATGTGCATCTCTTCTCTGTATCCAGAGCAGAATTCTGCCAGCTGAATAAGAGCTCACCAGTGAGAAAAGGAGAAACAGTTTTGATACTGTCTAGGCAAGGCTAAAAGCCCATCTTGTGCTGTAGCCACGTAGCACAAAAACCCTTGCAATAAAAGACCTGAACAGGATCACTGGATTGAAAATATGAATGACTGTCGAAACTTAATATTCTTCTGATGAAGCTCTGCTAGAACTGACTCGAGCTACACAGTGCGGATTAGACATAACGAATCATAACAGCTTAGGCCATTAGTCAAACGTAACTTTAATGAAAACAGACCTGTTTATAAATCCTGCAAAATCAAATTATTCTCTTTGGAATGCCTGTAGACCTCAATCAAGAAGGAGCAGGAAAAGCAGAAGGGTTTCTGACCTGAACCACATACTCTGACCCTTGAGCTTGGAACTACATTCCCAGGCAATTTATTACAGTCCACTGGGGGTACTCTCAAGGAAGATATTTGGCTCCGTTTTGTGAAGCCAGATTTGTAGTCAGACCAGAAATACAAACATGCCAGAAAAACATCAAGTTCTATCACTAAATATACCCTGGAACAGGACACACTTCTTGAAGAACTGTTTTCTCTCCCTTGACTATTCTGACTGTTTCTAAACGGGTTCCAAGCTGGAAATGGACTTCTAGAAGACATAAACCACCAGCACCAAAAAATAAACTCTCCAGATGCGCAATGTCATCAGCTCAAGAACTAAACCATTGATTTAGGAGTTCCAGAAAATGTGCAGGAAAATCAGATCTAATATTATTACCTAACCTACACAATTAATGTATAGAAGGGAGAAATAAACGTCTATGTGAGTCTTCAACAACTATGGAATCATTTGTGTCTTCCCAGAACTGGCTAAACTACAGAAGAGGAAACAGGGCACAGATACACCAATTGGAGACAATGATTCTAGAAGTTAAATCAGTAAATCCCTCAGCCTTGCCACCCGTTCCCTAAAGAAGGGCCCCTTGAGTTTGCCTTCCCTCCTCTTTCCCTGTGCATAACTACAGAAGTGAAGATAACTTATCTTCATGCCTTCAAAGATTTCCGTTGCTGCAGATGAGGGTGAACCTGGAGCTAGTATCAAACTAACCTCTTTTCCATGAATACAGACATAAACCAAACTTTATTACTTACTATGATACCTACAGCTGATAAACCAGTTTGGGACCTAAAAATCACTCTTAGCACTAAAAATTCTGCATTATACTGGAAACAGTTTGGTTTCAGGATTCATAAATGCACCCATTTTCTGTCTTTTTAATACACTCCTGACACTGTCCCACATACGTTCTGGAAGAAACTTTCTCACACGCCTTTTGCACACTTACAAATGTAAAAACTATAGTAAGAGTCTTTCCCAAATTGACTGCAAGCCTTTGTGTTTTTCCTAGCACCTAACCCCCATTGCCATCTTTTAGTCATATCTCTTCCGCCCTACAGCAGCAGATTCTTGTCTTCAATCCTATGCAGAACTGATGGGTGCCACCAGCCAAAGGAGAAGCTTCTAGTCTCTGCTGCAATCCCCTCCTGAAGCTGCTATTGGGCTCTTTGTCAGCTCAAGAATTTAGTTTGCAACATCCACTTTGCGTGCCAAGAACTTTCCAGTGCTAACAGTAAAAGCTAATCATCATTTTGAGACTTCAAATACAGAGACCGACCACAGACCAAAACCTCCTCTCACAAGACCTCTTATCTGTCTTACTCAGAAGCTTCAAAGTCAGTCTCAAAAGCCTTGCAAAGACACAGTAAATGAATCAGTAATACAGCTAAGACCTTTATCTTCCAAGTACAGGTTCTACAACTATACTCAGATTTTGCTGTTAACATCTTATGTCTCCACAGTTGTGCTGTCATCTTCCAGCATTAGAAAGCCATCAATTCCTACATACATCATAAATTAGATTATGAGAAGACAGCAAATGGTTTGGAACCTATAGGAGTTACAATAATGTGCAAGGACATGTACTCTTTTTTCTCAATAAAGGATCAATAAGAAACTATGTTTAATAGGCTAAAGCATTCTGAAGCTATTCAGTGATCTCCAAAAGCAGGACACTGCTCTCATGTTAATAAGCAATTCACTGCTCAGCTATTAATCTTCCAACAGTTTAAGCTACAAAAGTCATTCTGTCTTACATGAACCTTTTCTGAGAGAAGGGAAACAGATGCAGTAAAACTGACACTGGCCAAGCCAAACGAAAGGTTTTGTAACAATATGAGCATCAATGTAAAACAGAAGTGACAGAGGATTTCTTTCCTTGACAATATCGAACTAGAATCAAGCTTCTGAAATGCAGCATCAAGGCTCATACGTATGCAGCATTTTACATTTGAGCCTGTGGCTCTTTTGAAAAGCCACACAGGGATTATACACATGTGCAAAGCAAGCACTAAGAATATGCTGTACCTTGCCTCTCCCAGGATGAAGCACTGCCTGCTTTACAAAGTTGCCAGGAACAAGACAAACCTGATGAATATACACTCAAGCAGATTTCCCATAATTTCCAGGTTTCCTTTTGCAGCACTCCAATCTGCTAGGCCCTTTGTCTAATAGCTCCTTATGCTCTTGCTTCAACTGCTTCAGCTTGTGAACAAGTACTTGACACAAGACCAAAACGCATGACAGTCAACAAGTGAATTGGGGATGGGTTCAAATTCACCAGTAAGTAACAGCACTACTGCATCCTCACAGTTTCTGCACTGGTCCACCTGAATCTATACCCTGTCATATGCTTGTCAGCATAATCTGAGATCATCTGAAAGTCAGTATAAGGGCAAAAATTCAGTCTTTCAGGGGAATTGTGGAAGGCTTATGAAAATTTATCATCATTCCCGTTACTGCCGTACCCTAGATATGAAACTGGCAGAGTTACAGCCTTGTTCAAAGCAGATTGTAACCCATTTTCCCCAACTGGAGAAGCCAGCTGCTCTTAAAAACAAACCCAGTTATGAGACAAGGGGCTGTTCTGGGTAGGCTTGGTGAAAGGCAAACAAAATTGTGCTGCGTAATCATGGTTAACATGTCTGCAGCCAACCACTGTGTTCTTCCTTTGAAACTCCTCCAGGGCTAGCCACATTCTGGTTTTCAGTAGATTATCAGTAAACTTACAGACAAAAAGCTTCACTTCCTTAACCTTTATGTGTATTAGTAAAATCCTCAAAGACTCCACGAGCACTGAAAGTCTATTCTCTTCATTATGGGCAAGAATGTTTAAGAACCTGCAAATACAACCAGTCCCTGCTGAGCACCTCCATGACACAAAGAACTTCTTACATAGTGCAGAAGAAATCATTTTTCCAGGGATTTCACCTACAGTGGTGAAACATGAATCATTAGTCTGAGAGTACCTACATAATCTTGCTATTAAAGAGAAATAAAGTGGTAGAAGGAATGGCACCTTTAACAATGGGTTCTGAAATAACCTATGTACAAATCACCAGGAAAGAGTGGCAGAAAACATGCTTTCCTCAAATCATGGTATTTTCTATAACACATGGATAAGTAGTAAAAATGTGTTTCAGACTAAGAGAAAAATGATTTCTTCTGAAAGACAACTTGATGATGCAAATCCTTTTGGCATTTTTGTAACTGACCCAAACTTCCAAGCATCCTGTACAAAACTGGCTCCTCCTATAAAAGAGGGAACAGGCTTTGAAGGCAATGAAGTTATTTTCTATGGAATGTTTAGGGGAGCAGATGGTCACCTTGTTTTTAACAGCCACCCCCAGAAATTGTCTACATAATGATCTCTACTGAAAGCTAAGAGAACTACGCTCCCTACCATTCCACGTATCACAATATTCATCATTTCACAAGAACAGCACCTGCAGTTTTAGGCTGATGACACCAACTCTATCTTGTTCTGAGCATGCTATCTCTGCATTTACTCCAGCCTGACTTTGTTTGGAAAGCTCATTATTTAAAGAAAGGACAAATTTATTCCTGAAGTCATTTGTCTTGACCCACCTGTCTTCTCAAGTTCTTCAGCAAAATATGGGTCGTTGAGATCAACATCAGAAGGAAGCTCATCCTCACTCTGCTCTTTCTCAGCAGTAGCCTGTAAAAAAGCACAAATATCGTTTCAATCAACATTAACTACTGAAGTTTCACTGGAATTAGATGTTCCTTCCATTAGTAACGATAAAGATGAAAACTGAAATATTTTATGCTGAATATCATAAAACTAGAATGCACTAAAAATTGTTAGTAAAGAGAAATCAACTATTTCAAATCTGTTCCACAGATTGAGAGCTTTTTATGTACCTGAAGAAGGGCTATTTACATACCCCAAGGATGTTTATTAGATGTACCCACACACTGTGATACACTAGCTAACCATACCGACAGATGATAGGATCACAGCATTGTTACTTCCTTACTTTATATACCAAATAAGCTCTAAATGGGAAAAAACTAGCAAGGAGCTTCATTTTGTGCTCCAAAACTCAAAACCCCTGAGTTTGGACTGGCAGTATTGGGTTGTACAACTTGATTAATTTATCAGACCGAATATGAATATTATGGTAGCAAAAGTTGCTGTGCTACCTAACAGTGCTCCTTACTCCAGTCAGAGCGCTCTAAGGTTTAAGAAGTTACTCAACAAATCCCACTTAAAACTAACTGGAATCAAGCTGTTTTTAAGAGTAATCCCTGCATTATCTGCAGCATGGATTACATTCATAGTAATTTAAGAATTTAGATTCTGCATGCCACATGGTTTCTTTTCCTAACATATGCGTAAACATTTATCTGCCTATTTCTGCACATCAGTGCCACAGGAGTCTTCACACTTCTTTTCTGCATGTGGAAAGATGAAGCAACAATGATTTTCACATTACTATAGGGCCATTTTATTATTCATAAGCAGAACCATATCCCAAATTTGCTCTTGCAACTTAAAATTTGGATAGCTCTTTGTGGCTATTAACTCTTTGCTGTTACAGCTTTGGGAAACTCTATTACTTTAGGCCAAAACTTAGCAAAACTGTAATTATCAGTATCATAACAACTTGATATGCATTAAGTAATAAAAAAAGAGGCCCTTGCAAATGCATTCAGAAAGGTAAATTGAAAACCAACTGTTGTTATGATTCAGTTAGCTTTAAAGCAACACAAGTAGACACATGGAATTCTGTGTTACACATCCTTACGATCAGTAATATCCTGAATATGCTTTTGCTCTGTAAATTCAATGAGATACACTTCATCTTTCCACATGAGTGACCACTGCACATTCTAACCTTAGAATAGTACTGGAAGCTATCCAACTTTTTGTTTATCCAAAACAAACAATAGCAGCAACTTAAGAGAAACCAAACCAACCTCAGCTCCCCCTAGGTGGCCAAAGCAATCATTACCTTTCTCTTTTTCTTAAGGATTCTTTTTTCTTTCTTCTTCTCTAGGAATTTTTCCCACGGAGTTAGGTTATTCTTTCCTTCCAACCTGTTCTTGACCATTTCTTCAGCACTTTCTTTGAGGCCTAGAACAAAAACGATAGTAAATTAAAGAAACAAGATTAATCTGGTTCTTTTTTAAATCAAGGGCTTTCTCCTTTCCAGAAGGATAATCCACTTTCTCTTTAACAAGCCTGTGAAAACAATCAGAATATTGCTTAAAACAACATCTTTATAAATAAGATGCCTGATGGGTTTTTCCAAATAAAACATTCCTTCAGTAATAAATTATACAAGAGTCTGAAGAGCTTGCTTATGTGACATCTGAGTCCCAGTGCTCTTGCTATTCCTCAGAAAGGTCTCCTCTCCAGACATTAGACTGTGAAGTGTACAGATGCCACTCTTGATGATGAGAAGTAGCACAATAAAAATAACAAGACACATACACAGAGCCCTTGTACTTAATGTGCCTTACTATAAACACTTTGAATACAGTCCAGACATTCCCTTTACTGTGAGGGTGGTGAGGCACTGGCACAGGTTACCCAAAGAAGTGGTAAATGCTCCATCCCTGGCAGTGTTGAAGACCAGGTTGGACTGGGCTTGAAGTGACCTGGTCTAGTGGAAGGTGTCCCTGCCCATTACAGAGGCATTGGAACTGGATGATCTTAATGTCCCTTCCAAGTCAAACCATTCTATGGCTCTATTATTCTATCAGAATATAGGGTCACCTCACAGCTGGCTTGAACCTCCATAGCTGATGCTTTTCATTCCACACAGACATGGTAATTGCTGTATCTGTATGCCTAGCTCACATGATAGAGTTGCTACAAATAGCATCTCCATTGCTGAATGTTTGCCCCTGAGATATTTAATATGACAATGCTGCATTATCTCTGACGACCCATGTATTTTTTTGTCTGTCATTGTAAAAGAGAACAATAAGCTAGTATTTGAATGAGTTTAAAGTAAAAATAAAACCACAGCTAGAAAGCAAACGACAATGTAAAGAAAACCTCAAATAATTTCTTGCATTAAGTGCTAATGTCACAACATGACATCCATGAAGTTAAGCTAGACAAGTCAGCTATCTAGCTTTTTACAGCTACTTGGTACCACCCTGCTTTAACAACAGAAAACTACCTGCAGTTAAAACTGACTTGCCTTGCAACACACGGAAGCAGAGTTCAGTGGCAGAAAGACAGAATCCTCTTCCGCAGCAGGAGGTTACAGCCTGAGCAGTGAGTTATTTTAATCCTACCTGGAACTCCTTGCTTCATTCACTAGACACTTTTGCTTTCAAATCTCTGTAACAAATGAGTCAGACATCCTATAGTTCACATCCTCTTTAATGACATCTTGGGAACATGTAGGAATCGTCCCTGCTTCCTCCTCCAAGGCTGGTATCTGCTGTCTCTTCCCCAAGTATACTTGTCCTAATGGTCTCTCTTCAGCACTTCTTTCCATCCAAGCCCAGCCCTCACCTTACCAAATCCTACCCTCCCAGCCCTCATACCAGTTTTATTGCTTGGAAATCACATTTGGACCTCTCCAGATGACCCATTCTAGATCCCATTCTCTCTCCCAACTCCCATGTTTCTCAATTAGCCTGTCTCTGCTCCTCATCATTCCTTCCTGCTCTCCACAGTAATGAGGAACTGAAGACAGAGTTCATCATGGAAAAAGTGGGCAACTTTCATGGACAGTCCTACCCGTCCTCTGAAAAGCAGAACTGCAAACACCAACTCCTGCTCTTGTGTTTGTTGACGCTCCAAAAATAATTCAAAGGCTGGAGAGCTGGTTACAACATGTCTGAAACACGAAGTGTGGACACAATCTAAAGCCGTGCCTTATAGGAAGAAAAGAATAGAGCAAAAGAGATAAAGCATCCTTCTGCTATCCTGGAACAAAGCCAGAGTTAACAGCAAGTGGCAAACTGTTACAGCCACAAAATTGGGTAGAAAAGCAGAAAACAAATGCATGATATGCATGGGACTGTAGTGACAGGACAAGGGGTAACGGGTTCAAACTTAAACAGGGGAAGCTTAGATTGGATATAAGGAAGAAATTCTTTCCTATTAGGGTGGTGAGGCACTGGAATGGGTTGCCCAGGGAGGTTGTGAGTGCTCCATCCCTGGCAGTGTTCAAGGCCAGGTTGGATGAAGCATTGGGTGACATGGTTTAGTGTGAGGTGTCCCGGCCCATGGCAGGGGGGTTGGAACTGGATGATCTTAAGGTCCCTTCCAACCCGAACTATTCTGTGATTCTATGATTAAGGAAGGGTATTGTATCAGTTCACTAGCACTGTGCCACTAAGAAACCCTCTGGTACAAGAAGAACAAATATTTAGTTATTCCTAATTGTCGACCTCTTCATCTCCAAAGTCAATGAAAGCAGTCATCAGCTTCCCAGAAACTGAACTACTCTTACTGTGGGTATTATTTTGCAGTACTTTTGTGGAAAGAATTACTGGTCAGGTTAGCAACCTTGCAGATTCCCAATGAAGATGGTAAATACTGGACTAAAAAACGTATGTCACATCTCCAGAAAGAGAGAGACCCAAAATCTCAAAGGAGGTTACAAGATTTCTGATTTATTTGCCTGGAAAATAGAATCATTTGATCCATCTGGCATAGAAAGACTTGGAAGAAAATACAACCCTTTCTTGTGGTATTTGGCAGTCTCATGAAAGACATTAGAGTTTCTCCACAGATTAGAATGGCTCAGAAACTACTGTCCAGACCACTTCCTGAGAATCAGAGTGTATTTAAGTGGTCAAAAGGCTTTTGACTGCAGAAGGGGGAAAGCAATTGTCTACTTTAGGTAGGATTATTAACCAGCCATAGAAACAGCTAATTTATATCCTTACTGACATCATGTTTTTAGAATAAATGAATCACACTCATTTTCTTTAATCTTGACAAATATGGGCAAAGAGGAGGGGAAAGGTCATAGTCACAGAATGGTTTGGGCTGGAAGGGACCTTAAAGATCACCCAGTTCCAACCCCCTGCCATGGGCCAGGACACCTTCCACTTGAGCAGGTTGTTCCTAGCCCTGTCCAGCCTGGCCTTGATGGGCCAGGGGCAGTGACAGCTTCTCTGGGCACTCTGTGCCAGTTTTAACCTTTAGCCTTACCTGAGCTAAAGGATTAGAAGTGTGATAAATACCACTCCAAACCTAAGTATATTGCTTCTCACACTGGTGGGAGAGTGAGTAAGGGTGGGTAGGCCAAAATCTGTACCACTTTAACCACTGAGTACTGAAAACGTTTGTAAGTTTAACAGCATTCAACTGTCGATTATTAGAAGCTAAGAAGATATTTCTTAGCTCTGTCCTTCAGAACTCTAAATGAGCAAGTTCATCTTGCATGTAACGTTTTACCAGGAGGAAGAAACACCTTGTTGCAGGTAGCTAAAAAGAATGACAGACAGAAATATACTGATAACATTAGAATTTGTCAGCCTTGAAGATAAGCCATCTCAAGTCAAGACAGCATTCCTAACGTAGTATAACTGCCTGAAAAAAACCCAGCAGCAAAGGTGTCAAGCAGGAAGAACTGCAGTGCTGAGCTCTTGATGCTGCAAGAGGTAAGACTGCTTCAGAGGACATACTAAGCAATGATATAGATTAAGATACATATTCTGTATGAGCACTCTTCAGGTCCATATCTGTAACAACATACAGTCAGGGGTTACTATGTACTTTACAGAGATACGATTGCCTGCTATTCTACTTCTGACGACAACAGGTTTTAAGTTTTCCTTTAAGCCTAGCTAAATATTTACATCTCATTCTTCCCAAAGGAAGAATTTTTAAGTCCAATAAGAAGAAAGAGAAGTATGAAAACCTGGCTGCATATCAACAAGAAATGCAGTTGTGGTCTTTTCCCTCTTCACCTTCTAAAGGGAGTTTTGGGAGCTGCAGAAGGATGGATAGTAATTGTTGCTCAAATCAGTTATGATTAAGAAAACAGATGGATGCTTAAATATAACACTGATTTTGTGCCTAAAAGAAACAGACCAAAGAGAGTTGGAACTACATCTGATTTATTTTTGCTGGCACTGTGGTTTATTTAAGACTATTATGATTCAAGAATAACTGAATCATTCACAAAGTATGCTTTCTATAACCACGCGTGCCAAAACTCAAGCTCTCAAATTGATTCAAATCTCTGCCTTTCAGTTGAAAAGCTTCCTAGGTTTAACTGTTGTAACCCTCCGTATATTCAACATTTGGGCAGCAGATTAAGGCAAAGCTTGATAATAAAAATATTTCAACAGACAAACTAGTTGCGAAAAAATTAAGGGGCCTGAAGAGATTATAACAAAAACTATTCCTGAATTCCCAGAATGCTCCAAGTGAACGGAATTAAATTGTTTTGGAATTTCAATAAGCACATTTGTTCAAGAAAAACACAACATTGTAACTAATGTACTTCTGTCCTGTAAGAGAGAAGTCTCAACTGCGTCTGCATTGCCAGAGCTATAAACTACTGTTCAGCATGTGCTGACTATGCTCCATAGTAAAAAACCAATATATACATAGAAAAAAATAGATCTCCTTTTCAGGTGTGCAGGACTTCCTCTTCAAGTGCAGCCTGAAACCAGTAATGACTAAAGTGTTGCCATACATTGGACTGGAAAGCCAAGTTAAAGTACTCGACTTCACTCTCAGGACTTGGACAAAAACATATTCCAGGGACTAACAGTGATATGGACAGACCTCCTGGGGGAGAACGGTCCAACTAGCAAAGGCAAGTGAACACTTCTGTGATTCCAGAACCCCTGTTTTTTGATAATGCTCTAACTTCTTCAGGGCAAGAAATGAGGAAACACTAAAGAACACTGCAAAATCATAGCTGCTAAACTGACATCAAACACTATAAATTACCACTGCAAACTTCATTGGGTGCACATACATACTTAACCCATCATTATATGAACAAACCTGACTCAGTGCAGACACCCAACTGACTTGTGACAAAGTCAGTCATATTTATCAGGATAGGGTGTTTTGTTCGTTTGTCTGTTGGCTTGTTGGGTTCTCCCCTCCACCCCCCCTTTCTATACTTCCCTCAACAGAGATGAGGATATAGCAAAAGTCCTGGGAGCCCCTCAAGAAGGTGCAGTAAGGAAGGGGTTGGACTAGATGGAATACAGAACAAACCCAATGCTCTAAAGTCAAGTCCCATTGCAAAGAAACAGGGAGCCCATGTATTAGGAAACTGGATTCCACCTCTACTACATTTCCTAAATGTTAATATAATTTACTTGTGACATGCAAGGCACAGTTTTACGAGGCAGAGCCTTTCAGAAAACTTTTTGCTCAACCTGTGGAAGGGAAGCTAAAGAAAGCTTCCTTTAGTCTCTCTTAACACAGTATTCCATCTATTTCTATGAGTATGAATGGTTTGCCCTAGATTTCTAACTATGTCACCACATTGTGTTGCTTAGACTTCTTTATGTCACAGGACTTCATTCATACAATTCTCCAGATTCTTTGGAAGCCAGACTGTCTAACAAACAAACAAACATGTTTCCCAAATCAACACCAAAAAAGGGAGCTTTTCTTACTGTCCAAACAATGCCCGGTCTATATACATACACACCACATTCCCAGCAGCAATTGCTTTTACCATGGTTTCCACTTTCAGTCTAAAAGGTGACAACAAAAATACTATGTAAAAATCTTATAATAGCTACCTATGTATGAAGCTCATTCGCCTTGACTGCTCAGTGCCACAATGAAGTGAGTAGCACCAAGAAAGCAGATAGTGCCACTGTGTGGACAGATGAAGTAAAAGATGATGATAGAGCTGTGTTAGCAGGCATTGCCTATTGCACATGATACATGCTTTCTCGAATGAGTTTTGGGAGAACTCATGCCAGAAATGACTGGAATTATATAAGCACAACTGAAAACATACAACTGGCTTTATCAAGAATACAGATCTTACCAAGAACTAGGATTAAACTATTCCATTCAGTTCAGTGAGTCAGTACAGGCCAGAGTACGATTTAAGAAGCGAGCATTTATGTTCAACAGAAGTTACCTTAGTGAGCTCAGAATAATATTAGTGTATATATCATATAATTAGGTATTGCGTTCCTAGCTGGAATTAATCCATCAGTGGTGAAGGAGCTGGATTCTAGTATATCTCTGGTCTTAGTACTTACAGTAACAGCTCAGGCTGTGTCCTTACCTAGCCTGTAGTGCTACACCTACTGAGCCAACACAGCACCTTGCTGCCCTTGAAAAAGTTGGTTTTCAGATCCTAGGGTGAGTTCTGCTGGGGTGCTGTACGGTGAAGGTACCTGCTTTTAATTTCCAGATGAAAACCTGGATGTCACATGCCCCAGCTTCTCTTCTTGGCAGCTTTCTCTCCCAAAGAGCAGTCTCACTGCAAGCTCAGACTTCCATCTCTGTTCCCCCAGATCTTCAACATTATGCAAGCAAGATTTTCAACTGTTCTCCTCTAATTTTATGCTGTTTCCAAATCATACTGGTTTGCATTTTTAAGAGAGCAGGTACGTTTTATAGCTCTATGGCAAACACACAAATGCTTGTCAAGAAAATCTATGAAGCGATGAATGAAAAAACAAGATCACTAAAAAACCCTGGCAAAAACCAAACTACAAAGAGAAGCTTACTGCTGAGGAACCAAGCTGAGTCATTATTTCTTCTATTTCCCTCATTGTAATCCATCTGGATTTAAATTTATGGGGAAAAAAAGGTCAGTTTCTACTACTATAAATCCAACACCTTACAATATATCCCTGTTAACAGGCCAACACTGCATATCCTCCAAGCTAGTAAAACAAAAAATATAAAGCTTACCTGGAACCCATTTAACCTCCATTCCTATATCCTTTTCTTCCTGTTTTTTCTCTTTTTCTTGGATACTTTGCAGAAGTTGTCTGTACTTGGCAATTTGCTCTTCATCATCTTTTTGGCTTTTCCTGGGTTTCTCATCTTCCATTTCATAAGCTACATCACCATCTAGAAATGGAGAGTAAAGCTATCACAGCCAGTCTCAAGAAAGTGATCAACTGAAGTTAATGTTTAGGGAACACAACCAAGGCACCCATATGGTGGCATTCTGCTTTGAATTCCAAGAAGAATTCCAAGTCTCAAACTGCACCAAGGAAGGTCCAGGTTGGATATTAGGAAGAAGTTTTTCATGGAAAGAATAATAACATATTGGAACAGTCTGCCCAGAGAGGTGGTGGAGTCACCATCCCTGGACGTGTTTAAAAAGAGACTGGATATAGAACTTGATGACATGGTTTAGTGGAGGTGTAGGGCATGGGTTGGACTTGATGATCTTAGAGGTCCCTTCCAACCTGGTGACTCTGTGATTCTGTGAAGAAAAACAAGTCATTTTGTTGTTTCTTCTTCNTAGAACGACATGGTTTAGTGGAGGTGTAGGGCATGGGTTGGACTTGATGATCTTAGAGGTCCCTTCCAACCTGGTGACTCTGTGATTCTGTGAAGAAAAACAAGTCATTTTGTTGTTTCTTCTTCCTAGTGTCATGTGAAATGAGAAGTAAAGCTATACTGGATGGGAACTGAAGAAATCCTTAAGCTAAGAAAGGCTCTCTTGAAACTAGATAAGGGGCTACCAATTTGTATTTATCACTGGTTTTGAAGGAGAAATTTAGTGACAATGTACATTGTCACACTTTCCCATTTAGATAACACATACATTTCTTAGTTTTAAAATAAACGTTCAACATCACCTTCATAAAATCCCTTAAGAGCCTTTTCATTCTGTAAGCAAATAAAGAACACTTGACAACAGCTGCAACACAGGAAAGTGAGATGAATGTACTGTCAAAGGTTGTTCAGAGTTCAAATAACCTTGTCACCAGATTTCAAGTATCATGCTGCATTGCACAACACAAGGAACTGCTTTCTGATGGATATTAAGGCAGCAATGCTTTCTGCCAGTAGCTTATTCGAAGACTTTGAACAAAATACACAAAAAGCCCAGAAAGCAACCGTATCCTGGGCTGCATCCAAAGGAGCATGACCAGCAGGTCCAAGGAGGTGATCCTGCCCCTCTACTCTGCTCTCGGGAGACCTCCCCTGGAGCATTGTGTGCAGTTCTGGTGTCCTCAACATAAAAAGGACATGGAGCTGTTGGAACAAGTCCAGAGGAGGCCACGAGGATGAGCAGGGGACTGGAGCATCTCCCATATGAAGAGAGGCTGAGAGAGTTGGGGCTGTTGANACATGGAGCTGTTGGAACAAGTCCAGAGGAGGCCACGAGGATGAGCAGGGGACTGGAGCATCTCCCATATGAAGAGAGGCTGAGAGAGTTGGGGCTGTTGAGCCTGGGGAAGGCTGCATGGAGACCTCCAAGCAGCCTTCCAGTATCTGAAGGGGGCCTATAGGGATGCTGGGGAAGGACTCTTCATTAGCGGCTGTAGTGACAGGACAAGGGGTAACGGGTTCAAACTTTGGGGTCGGTAATCAAAATAAGCTTCACCAAAGCATATCGCAGAAGATACCTTTTTGTAAGACATTTTTCAGGGAGGGAGGGCTCTACACAGAGTTCCCTGCCAGCCTGACAGTGTTCAACGAGTGCCTGAACAGCCTTTAGATATATGGTTTATCTTTCAGGTTTCTCTGTGCAGAGTCAGGACTCAATGATCCTTATGGATATCCTTCCAACTCAGGATACTCTACAATTATACCATCAGGAACAACTAATTACAAATACACAGCTGAAAGTCTTTTGTCATATAGTCTATGCCGGTATTCCGTGTGTTGTGCAAAGCAGAACAGCAGAAAAGACATTGCTCTGCAAAGATTAAAATAACCCAAACTAAAATCAGAACAAAATCTTAGGCATAAATCCCATAATGCTTAATGTGAAGCATCATTTAAAATGCCATACACTAAGTCACTGGTGCTCATGGTCAAAATTACATTTATGGACTTGACGCACGCCCACAAATGCTTCCTAACTTGAACAAACAGTAACAGAAAATCCAGAGGCAGTGTAAAGGATGCTTTGTGCCATTGTCCTGGGTTCAGCAGTTGCAGTCAGTTTTATTTCTCTTTAGTAGCTGTGTTTTGACTTAAC
>NDXB01006990.1:0-38797 GCA_002631895.1 Agapornis roseicollis
CAGAGAGTTATAGATATGGCTGGTTCCAGTTAATGATGGGATCACTGGAGCATCCAACTGTGCCAAAGGTGAAAAGGACAGAGTGAGGAACACTGCCTACTTCAGCTTGAAGACCCCCACCCACAGGAGGAGGACTCATTTACTTCATCCCGAGACCCTTGCCCATGGCCAGAGGGGGACACTGCGCAGACGCAAAGGACCTTCTAGCTCATTATTATAGGAAGCGAGGATAGATAATGAATATGTATTAATTGCGTAACTTCGATGTATACATTGCAAACGCGGGGTAATGAGGTTGGAATCAGATTTGGGTGTGTACCCGTTTCCTGGTGCCTGAATAAAGCACCTCATAGAACCATTCCAGGGGTTATATCTTTGTCCCGATGCTAACAGTACAAAGCTGGGTGGTGAATGTGGGACGACAGCAGACCCCCAAGGGAGCAGAAACCCAGCTGCCAGCAGCCTTTGATGCAGCATTTGGGACAGCAGGACCAAAAACCCACCTGGGAAGGGCACAAGATGCTATCAAATTGGGATTTACTGTAAACACAGCGAACTGGCTACCAGACACACTGGGTAAAAGCAGCATCGAAAATGATGAAAATCCTGGCATGAAGTAACCACAGCTTCAGCAAACTGGACTGTAGGCATGCTTACCAGAGTTTTGTTAGATTGACCAACAGCCAAGTAACAAAGAGTCTTCTTCACCCCAAGACTCATGCCTGGCACACCTGGGCAGCTCCGGTCACCCACAGCCTGAGTTTCATGAGCGAGCCATAAAAAATCCTGGTAACTTCACTCTGAGCTGTGTAAAACTGAATGAGCTCTGGAGCCACCTGGTTTCTGAGTAACACAACGTTTTGCAGCCACTGCACTGGTGCTCTTTGCATTGGCAGGAACATAATGCAATGGCATCTGCTGGTCTGAGCGCCAAACCAGCACAGCTGGCGAGGGCAGGGCAAGAAGGAATCAGCAAGTGAGCACCAAGCCCTGTGAGAGGGCAGAGTCTCCAAGACACAGTGAAGGACGTTCCCACCTCAGATCCTGCAGTGGGGATGGGGAACACCCAGGAGCACTTCTGTGCTGGTCTGAGGATGTAGCAGGCCATGGCCAGGGTTATAACCTGCAGCAGCCGCAAGGCTAAGCCCATTCTTGTGGTAAAACACCAACCACTACCACAGCCATCCCACACGATGTGCTCTCCATCAGCGTGATGCCAAGCTGGAGAGATATCCCACCAAAGAAGGGGCTGAAATTCTGTGGTTACAAAAGGAACCCCTGTGTGCTAAGAAACAGTTTTAAACGGAACACAGGTATGAAACTGGGCATAGGCAAGAAATGTTTTATAGTGAGGGTGGTGAGACACTGGCACAGGTTGCCTGGAGAAGCTGTGGGTCCCACATAGAATCATAAAATAGTTTGTGTTACAGGACACCTGGAAAGCTCCTTCAGTTCCAACCCCTGCCACGGGCAGGGACCCCTTCCACTGGAGCAGCTTGCTCCAAGCCCCTGTGTCCAACCTGGCCTCGAGCACTGCCAGGGATGGGGCAGCCACAGCTTCTCTGGGCACCCTGTGCCAGCGCCTTGCCACTGTCATCGTAAAAAACTTCTTCCTTTTATCTAGTCTGAATCTACCCTTTCTTAGAATCACAGCATACCAGGTTAGAAGGGACCTCAAGGATCAAGCATCTCCAACTGTAGCAACAGAACAAGGGGAAATGGGCTTAAACTTAAACAGGGGAAGTTCAGGTTTGATATAAGGAAGAAGTTCTTTACTGTGAGGGTGCTGAGGCACTGGAATAGGTTGCTCAAAGAAGTGGTGAATGCTCCATCCCTGGCAGTGCTCAAGGCCAGGTTGGACAGAGCCCTGGGTGCCACGGTTTAGTGGGAGGTGTCCCTGCCCATGGCAGGGGGTTGGAACTGGATGATCTTAAGCTCCTTTCCAACCCAAACCATCCTATGATTCTATGATCCCTTCCAACCAAACCACTGTGAGCCCATCACACAATGTTAGATGTCTGTATACCCCTTTGAGTAACTTCACCTTTCGCCTGTGGGCCAGGATCATTTTCCCTCGGCTGTGATGAGCCTGGAACAGCACACAATGTGTAATTAGTCCAGCTAGGGGCTGGGACTCGCATCCGGGCTAGCACCGCCTGCCCTGCTGGTTGCTGTCCCCGGGAACAGCCTGTCCCCAGGAAGTTTGGTGACGGCGACAAATGAATCAGCCAAGCTGGTGGCAGAGACTGGGGCCAGGATCCAGCCCTTCCTCCAGCCCCCGTGCTGCTCTGTGAGACTCTCTGGGTGCTGCTTTCCCGTCCCAGATGCCCCAGCATGGGTCACCCCAAGGGAAAACAGAGAGGGATTGAATCCCTTCAAGACAGAGGGAATTTAAGTCGATTCTCTGCACCCCCACACCGGCATCAGTCCAAGGCTGAGCCACAGGGCTGCCTGCAAAGCTTGTGCTGCCTGCACTGTGCCCTGCGGTGTCCCTGCGCCACCCTCCCCAGCCCTCCCGGCACAGGATTGGGTTTAATGATTTTCTTAGTTTTCACAAATACATTCGGTTTCTGGCTCAGAAATGCAGGTGTCTGAGGAGCTGCGTGCCTGGTGAGCTCGGGACCTGTGCAGGGGCTGGGGCAGCCGTGCCAGTCCTCCACCCACAACAGCACTGCAGTGATGCAGGCCATGGGGTACTGGTGCACAGGCACTGGGGTACCTGCGTGCTGGATGGCGCCGCAGCAGATGATGCTCAGCCTGGCCCCATGTCACACACATGTGCTGTGAGCTGTAACAGGCACCTTCTCCACATCCTTGGTTTCTCAGTCTTCAGAAAGAATTTCAGGCCCTTGTCCCAAGCCCCTCTCCAGGTTTCCTGCAGCCCCTTTAGGCACTGGAGCTGCTCTAAGGTCTCCCCTTAAGGAGCCTTCTCTTCTCCAGGCTGAACCAGCCCAGCTCTCTCAGCCTGTCATGTATATATATTCTGCATATATTTAAAAAGCCCCCAAACCCTTCCACCCCAGATTGCACTAAAAAGAAAAGCAGCCCCTAATCTGGTAAAAGAAGAACTATTTTCTTTCCCTGGAGATGGAAATAGGTTCCTAAAAGGGACCTGCTGAAAAGAGATGAGGTGACTCATTTCTTTGCTGCTGAAGCTGCTTTCAATTCCAGGCACCTCTAATTCCAGTTAAAAGGCAGGAGACTGAAAGCACGGGGGTTCACACAGCACAGGGCACAGGAGCTCATTCTCCTGGAGATGAAAGAGCTGTGAATTAATCCACTATTATCACCCACTCTCCCAGGGTGGGCTCAGCTGCCTTCAGCCCGCACTCCCCACAGCCACAAGCTATTTTTTCCTCCTCTTGCTAGTGTCAATATGTTTCTTTAAATATCTTTTCAGAGAAGCTATATATATATATATAGCCCCACTCTGGTGCTTTCAAAGGAGCCTCATTTCCTGTGTAAGAACTGAAGATCTTGGCAAAGCTGCTGGCGGCTGCAGCATCCGAACCACAAAAATTGTTTTTTTCAGTAGTAAAATGGTATTTCCTCTGTGACTGCCAGTTGGAGCCAGAGCTGGTCTGAAACCAATGGGGCTGCTGTGGAGGGCAGATATGGTGCCATATTCCCCATTAGGTAAACAATGGAGGGAAAGGATTCATTGCATTGACGGTGGCAGTCAAGTTGCAACTGTGCCTTGAAGGTGGCCCAGCCCATTGCAGGGACCAGCTCAAAGCTGCTTTCAACCTGTATTCAGTTATGAAAAATGCTGGTTCCCACATCAAAGGGATTTACCAACCACACTGGGGAAGATAAAAAACCCAACAGCCCATTTCATTTGACACCACTTTGTGCCAGATACAGTTTTTCCTTCTGCACGGCGTCTGCACACTTGGTTTTTGTGAGGGCACTTCCAGCAGCAGAACAAGAAGGAAAACAGCTTTCCAGCCCATGAAATACAGTGGTGAGAGGGCTCAAGGACAAGCACCTTAAAAACCTTCTGCTACAAATATGTCTTTCCAGGGTATTTTGTGAGTCATAAACTGCCTTTATTACTCGTCCAGCAGTAACACAAAGTTTAAGAACCCAGTGTGCAAACATGCAAGAGAAGGTGATGGCCATGGACAACCCAAGCAGTCCACGTTTCTCTTTGCTACCTGATGACTTGCTCAGAAAAAAATACAGTCAAAGAAGATGAAGTGCATATTTGGTTTTATATTTTCTGGATAAATGTTGGACCAGAAGTGTCTTCTCCCAGCATTCCTAATGGACAGATCCAGTACCTAGAGGGGACCCATGACACAGCTTTGGACACGGGCCTGTAGGGCCAGGCCAAGGGCAATGGCTTGAACCTGCCCCAACAGGGGAGACTGAGCTGAGCTCTGAGGCAGAAGCTGTTCCCTGGGAGGGTGCTGAGGCGCTGGCACAGGGTGATGGCCCAGAGAAGCTGTGGCTGCCCCATCCCTGGCAGTGCTCAAGGCCAGGTTGGACACAGGGGCTTGGAACAAGCTGCTCCAGTGGAAGGGGTTCCTGCCCGTGGCAGGGGCTGGAGCTGGAGGAGCTTTAAGGTCTGTGGTTCTGTGAACCTGGGCATAGTCTCACATCCACCCTTAAATGCTAATGCTTTTCCTTCTGCAAAGGAAGCCCTCAGATTGGTCTCATTTGTCTTTATGTTCATTACCAAGCCATCATGCATGTGCTGTTCCCACTCTGGTCTCATCTGGGTCTTGCCCCCTTATTGTGCTGCTCTCAGAGCAGCTGATCCTGCTGGCCACCACCTCTGCCCCTCTCCTGCCTCAGTTTCTGTTCCTCTCCAGCAGGAGTTCAGGCCAGCACCACTTCACCTTTATTTTCCAGCCTTGGACACAAAACAGGGCTGAGCTGTTCCCAGCTTCTTCTGCTGCCTCCTCACCCTCACTGGGGCTTGCCCAGCTTCCCAACTGCTTCCAAACGCATCCATTCGCTAAATCTCTAGGTTTCCCCCTAAAACACCCCTGCTGCTTCCCCACCTCTGCCGCCTCAAGCCAGCACTGAAAACACAAGTGAAAGGCAGAAGGGCCCCATCCGGACACTCTGGATGCTGCTAAGGAGCAAACTGGACGTGCTTTTCCACACCTCGGTACCACTGCCCCAGAGCCACGGGCCCTGCGCACGTCACGGGGTCCCCGACCAGCCCCGGAGGGTCGAACAACCACACACGTTGGGAACCGACCCGCGAAGCCTGCAGGCAGCAGAGCCCGTCCGGGGGCGCTGAGGAGCAGCAAACTGGGCTCCAGGTTCCCGGGCTCCAGGTTCCCGGGCTCCAGGTTCCCGGGCTCCAGGTTCCAGGCCCAACGCCAGCAGCAACCCCCGCCAGCCCGTCCATGCCCCGGCCGGGGCTGTGCTCACCCCCCCTGGCAGCCATGGCAGCGGCCCCGAGCCCGCGAGGGCGCCGAGCCAGGCAGTCCCGCCCCCAGCACCTCCCTTACCTGGGGCAGCCCCGCCCACCGCAGCCAATCCCACGCACCTGGGCGGCCCCGCCCACCGGCCAAGCCCCGCCCACTTGTGACAACACCTTCCTGGCGGCCAGCTCGCGCTAGCCCCGCCCCTTGCGGCTCTTCCGCGCTGACCCCGCCCGCTGCACTAAACCGAGCCCGCCCGAACCGGCTCCCGTTACCTGCTGGCCACGCCCCCCGCGCTCGGCCCCTCCCCGTACCTGAGCACGCTCGAAGCTCTCCCGCTCCGCCTCCAGGCCGCCGCCGCCCGCCCGCCGGCCCCGCACCTTGGGCAGCGGGTTGGACACCTGCTTCATGGAGCTGCTCACGCGGTCCATGGCCCCGCCGCCGCACCGGCCGCGCCGCGCCCCCGCCGCCGCTCGGCTCCGCTCCGCTCGGCGCCGCTGCCGGCCGGGCCCCGCGCCATTGGCCCGCCCACCTGCCACTCACGTGCGGGCGCGCCCTGCCGGCACCACCTCTGCCCCGTGGCTCCGCCCCCGAGTCCCGCCCCCTCGCTCTCATTGGCCACCAGCACTGCTACTCGGGGGAGAGTTCCCGGGAGCGCCAGCCTGGAGCTAAGCTCACGTGACCTCTGCCTCAACGCCAGCTCCCGCCCCTAAAGCGCAGTCCCGGCCCGGCTGGCCTGGCCTGAGGTCCGCCGGCAACGCGGCTCGGCTCGGCCCGGCCTGGCTCGGCTCGGCCCGGCTCGGCCCCGGCCCGTCCGTCCCCGTGTGCCGGGATGCTCACCGCCCCTGCCGCTCGTACGGGGCCGCCCCGCAGCGGCGTTTCGGGCCGAATTGCGGGGCCCATCAGGCCGCGGCTCCGGGGCGCGCGGTGCGGCTGGAGCCTGTCCCGGTGTGGCCTCGAGGGTCCTACGGCCCCGACGTGCGGCCTGCGCGGCGCCCGCTGTGCTCAGGCCCTGCCCCGGATCCCGACCTGGTCCGGTCCCGCAGTGGGATGCGGCAGCGCTGCAGCGCGGCCTGCCCAGGGCAGCCCATCCTTCCATCGTCCCGCCTTATTTGCTTCCCCCCGGCGCTCGGGACCCCGGGTGCACCGTGAGGGCTGAGCTGCCCTCCTGGCACCCGATGTTGCAGCATTTTCCCACACTTATGTGGATGGATTCACGGAACCACTGCCCGGTTTGGGCTGGAAGGGACCTTAAAGCTTATTTGGTTTCAACCCCTTGCCACGGGCAGGGACACCCTCCACTAGAGCAGGTTTCTGCAAGCCCCGTCCAGCCTGGCCTTGAGTAGTCTGGGACTTTGCAGCCCTGCCTGGGCCAGGCAGGAGGTGAGCAGGAGGCCCCCCTGTGCTGTTGGGGTGGACGGGGTGGACGGCAGCCTGTGGAGAGTTGTGTGGGCCTTCCTCTTTCGTGTCATCCCGGCTGTGGATGTGATGCTCCGGTGCGGTGTGTGGTCGGGCAGACTGCAGCAAGGAGGATGGGGCATTTCTCTGGTACCACTGGCAGAGGCAAAAGTTGGTTACACGTGTCTGAAAAACAAGGAAAGAGAAGCAGGAAAAGGTTTTTGCTTCCCCTGAGCAGCTGGGAGATCGATGTTAAGCTGTGCTTTTGCATAAGCTGATTCTCTGGTCCCTTCACTCAGCAGAGCTCTGGGCTGGGACCTGATCTCTGCCTTCCTTCAGCTCAGTGAATTGCTAGCTGTGCCAGCTCCTGTAGTTCTGACCAGGAATCCCAGCCCACTCTGGAGGGGAATTTCTCACTGGGACCTTTGCCAGAACTTGGAACATTTCTGCAAAATTCAGACAAATCAGTGTCTTTGCAAAGAGACTGGAAACTGGCGGGTCTGATCCCGGTTAGTGATGGCAAAAGGGCTCTGCTGTGCTCCTGCACCTTAAAGCAGGTCATACAAAACCAGTGGCCTTGCCAACACTGGTGGCGAACATCTGCGCAGAGCTACCCTCCCTGCTGCTGCTAGGGGTGATGGGGCAACCTGGGAACGATTGCTGAGCATGTGGGCTGTCAGGAGCTCTTGTGCAAGCCATTAAATCATTCTCTGTATATAACTCACTTCTGTGGCTTATTTTTCAGTCAATACATTTGCCACGCCAGCCCCACTTATTGCTGTGCTGGGGTTATCAGGTGCATGGCTGACTGGAAACAGGCTCCGCTGTGCAATGAGGCCACCTCCAGTTTGTCTCGTCTCCCTGTCTGCCTTCTCTCTAATGTACTTTCTGGAAACCTGCCTCCTCCATTGGGGCTGGTCCCAGAGGAGGTTTAATGGATTTAATCCAGCCACTATTGCAGCAAGGTGATTAATAATTGAAAAAATGAAGTCATTGCCAAATGGAGACGGAGGTGAGAAAGAACAGAGGAGGGCATTTGATGGAGGACAGCAAGGTCCTTGTCATCTGCCTCCCACACCTCTACCTGGCTCAAAGCCTCCTGCTCCTACAGAGGAACAGAGCAGGGAGGCTCAAAGCCTCCCTCTTCAGGGTGCAGGCCTGGATCCAGGAGGGCTGGACCTCTGCCCCATGGCAAGGGACCACTGGGCTGAGACCTGTGTTAGCTTTCCCCCTCTTACTGAAGAGCAGAGCCACATCCTCTTCCTCCACAGCCAGGGCGTTTTGGGCCCGGGCTGGGCAACTGAGAGACTCCTCTTGCCTGGGCAGGAGTGGAGGAAGGCAGCTGGTTGTGGAACATCTGTTTCTACACAGGGGCTGTGACCAGATGGAGCTGGGATCCAGCCCACAAATCAGAGCACCCTGGGCTGGCCCAATCCCTGCAGTGGTTCTGTGGGGTTGTGCCTTTGGGCTCTGGCCCAGGCTCAGCTGCTCTGCAGGGATCTGGGGGGCTGCTTTCCAATGGAAGAGGTTGTCTTGTTTTGAGGCAGGTTGAGATATGCTCTGGAAAGGAGACGGTACCGGGCTGCCTCTCTACAACAGGTCCCATGGGGAGATGACAGGGAAGGGCTAGCAGCGAGCAGGGTGGAGAAAAGCAGGTTGGGCACAGCTCCTCTCACTCTGCAGGTCCTTTCTGGAAGCCATGGCTAGCTTTGCCCCAACAAAAAGGGCCAACTTTGGCACTCAGCTGCCCTATGGGAGCAGGGTGTTGCCTTACCTTCCACCAGTGCAGCCTCAACCCCCAAGGGAGGTGGGGGCCCCCAGGAAGGATGCACAGCTCTCCTCACACCTGCCCATTGTGCCAAGAGGTCTTGTTTGAAAAGGATCAAAATCAGCACAGATCCAGGTCAGTCTCTGTCTATTGACCATAGTCTGTATAACTCTCATCTGCTCAGGTGCTCTGTCCTTGCTCCTGTCTAAGAGGCTGGACTGCAACCTGGAAGCAAAGGGTGAAGGGAGAGCCTGTCATGGGGGTGTCTGGCCTATGTGGGGACAGGCACTGTCCTTCCCAGTGCCACCCACCTGCTGCAGATGCTTTCCCATTTTTGGGGCAGGAGTCCTTGGCTTGGGCCATGGAGCATGGTCACCTTCCTTGCTTTCAGTAACAACCTGGGTTTCTGCACCTGAGTTATCTTCTGCAGGATGGAGGCCACAGGTATGGCGTCTGCTGGGACGTGGAGAGGGTGCTGTGACCCCTTTCTTCTTCCCTTTGGGACACCAAGTGATACCCACCAGGCACTGTCTCCAGCTGGGCTGGTCTGCCCCCAGCTGTGTGGCTCTGCAGGGCAGCCTTCCCTTGCTGCTGGCTCCCATCCTCCCTCTCTGCCAGGAGATAGTGTCTGGGCTTGGCCTCAACTCAAAGGAGCTGCCAGCAGAGGGGAAGCAGTGCGAGGAGGGGGCTGAAGGGGCTGCAGCGGCTGCGGGGCACGGTCAGGGTGGAGCGATGCTCCTTTCCCAGGGTGTGGGGCTGGAGGCCCCCTTTCCGACCCCTATCCCCAAGCAGAGCTGGGAGAATCCCAGGGTGCTGCTGCAGCCCTCCTTACCCTCCCATAGCCTGGCTCGGGCTCAGGGCGAGCACAGATCCCCCTTGTTTCAGCAAGAAAATAGAGGCACAGAGAGTGCCACAGTCCTCTTCTGTTACCCAGCTGGCTGCTCGGAGCAGGCAGGCACAGGGCTCTGTGCAAAGATCTTGCTCTCTTTTACCTTCAGGAGGTGAGCTCCCAAGTGGATCCCCTCCAGTCACCCTTTTAGGCACCCCAAGGCATAATCCTCTGAGCCCACCCGCGCAGATGAGGTGCCCGTGGAGGGCAGGTCTCCTGGAAAGCCACGCAGGCGGAGGGCAGTGTGAAGCAGTTGCAGTCCTGCAGCCACAAATACAACCCTGCCCTGGTGACAGGGCTGTTCACTCAGACCCTGAAACAAAAGCATCTGATGAGCCAAAATGCCCCCCTGGTGCTGGGGGTGGGCAGGGTCTGGGGTACATGGGGTGGCCCGGACCCACAGGAGGGACTCTGGCAAAGCAAAGAGCACCCGGGGCAGCACGTTGCATTGGGAGTAGTGTGCATGGGGGGGGTGTGTGTGTGTGTGTCTGGAGGGGATTTTCATCGTTGGATCCCATTGTTTTGAATGCTCTGGACAAACCAGGTGCTGCTGCTGAGTCCTTCTGCTGTCAAAGACCCCGGGGCTGCTACATGGGGCAAAGGGAAGGGGCAGGAGAGCCAGCTGCCACACAGGAGAACTGTGGAGGCAAAGCAGCTGCTCGACTGAGGGTCCTGGAGTGTGTGCTTAGTGAAGGAGCATGAGGGTCCATGGGGCCCTTGTCTCTGTCCTGGGAGAAGTCTCCTGCTTGCTGGGGTTTACAAGGAGGGATGTAACCCCACAACATCACCAGCTGTGTGCTCTGCACTAAAGCCTCAGCAACTGCCTCTGCTTGTCCAAGAACCCAAGAGCAAAGCTGAGCACGGCTTGCAGCCGGATCTGTAGGAGAAGGCCTGAACCCAACAGGGACCTCGGGGCAGTGGTGGCTGCGCAGGGCAGAAGCTCACCCAGGAGCACTGTTGGGAGGTGGGAGGTGTTTGCTGTCTGCTGCAGAGGTTCCTTGCTGCTCAGGCAGCAGCTCCAGCACAGCACTGACCGCTCACAGCTCTGGGCACGGCTGCCTGTGCCAGGAGCAGGAAAGCAGCACTTTCCAGGTGGGAATAGCTGGTGTCTCCCATGGTCGGACATCCCAGCTTGCTTTGCTTTTGTGTTATGAGGCAGCCTTGGGCTGCCAGGATGTGATGATCACTGAGGAAAGGTTTTCTGGGTATGACTTGGGGTGTGCAGGGCTGGGTGTAGGACCCCTGTGCTTGTTGCGGAAGAGCGTGGGTAGGGAATGAGGCAGGGGCTGCAGGAAGGGCTGTGGATCATAGAATAGTTAGGGTTGAAAAGGGCCTTGAGCTCATCCAGTTCCAACCCTCTGCCATGGGCAGGGATGCTTCCCACTAGACCATGTTACCCAAGGCTCTGTCCAACCTGGCCTTGCACACTGACAGGGATGGAGCACTCACAACCTCCCTGGGCAACCCATTCCAGTGCCTCACCACCCTCACAGTAAAGAACTTCTTTATCTCCAACCTGAGCTTCCCCTGTTTCAGTTTGAACCTATCACCCCTTGTCCTAGTGCTACAGTCCCTGATGAAGAGTCCTTCTCCAGCATCCTTGTAGGCCCCCTTCAGATACTGAAAGGATCTAGAGAGCCAGTCTACCCCTGTCCTGCCTTTACAATGTGGGCATAGCCCAACACTGACCATGCCCTGCGAAGCATTTTCTGTGCTTTCTTGCTTCCTAAAATCCCACGGGCTGACTTGCCGGCACCGTGTGTCTCTCCAGCAGAAGCCAACAGGAGGCAGACTTCTCAAGTGCAATGAACCACACAGCACCCAGGACCCAGCAGCATCCGGCCCTGGCCATCTCCAAGCCAACACCTACGTTTTGCTCTTCTCTTCCTTCCTCTGACCCTCAGCTGCCATGGCCAAACCAGTCTCACAGTGCCATAGCTGCTAGGCAAATGCTGCCCAGCTCCAGGCAGGTTGGGGCTCAGCACTGAGGGCACCTTCAGGAAGACAAAGGAAGCCTGTGTCTGGCCTTGGGGGTACTACCACGTTCCTGTGAGGGCCACAACCTGACAGGGCAGCTGGCCACTTCTGCAGGCTCTTGTCCAAAAGTGAGGCTTTTCAAGGCACCCGAGATTTGTCTTGGAAATGGCACAAGCTGCAGCAGTGTATTTCTGTCTTGCTGTGTGCTTAGAAACTGTTGGTGTCTTTCTGCTGGCATTTATTAAAAATATCCATCTGGAGGCATATTATGATGCAGAAGTTTCAGTCCAGGGATTTCAATGCAATTTCACAAACTACTCTGTAGACCTCACAGTCCTGTAGGACCGGTCGTCCTGGGGAATCAAACACGAACAGTCCCAGAGGACGTACACTAAGGAAAGGTCCTTTTTGCCCAGCCTTAGTACCCCCAGATGTGGCTGCATACAACAGACCCCTTGAAGAAAAGACAAATATTTGTGCTGCCGCCCTCAAGTGCTCTCCCAGCCTCCAGCCATTCTCATTTCACAGATCTTGAGCTTATCACTATGAAATCCAAGCCTCAGCTCAGACACATGGAAATTTCCTTACGATCACCACGTCCTTTGGCAAGGAGCTCCTCGCATGAAGAGCTGTTGCCTTCTGTTCATTTTGAACCAGGCCCTTGCCAGCTTCATTTAATGGTCCATGGTTCTGACTCTGTGAGAAACAGTGTATAAGCAATTGCTGTGTGCCACTCTTTCCAGGCCCCTCATCATTTTGAAGACTTCAGTTCCCTTCCTGCAAAGCCTTGATCCTTCTGGAAAACACCTCTTTTCACCTGAGATCTTGCTTGTCTTTCTTGGAGCCCCACCACCTGTGATTGCTGACTTCCCCCAGGCATTCGCTTTCTATTTCCAGCTGATTTGTGCCCATTTAAAACCAGCATTTCCCCCATTGGTGATCTGGCAGCTCCCAGGGCACTGTGACAACGTGAGCCTCCAGCCATGACTCAGGGCTGGTTGGTGGAGCCGGCTGCCTTCAGGGCTAAAAAAAGCTGTCCGCCTGCATCCCAAGTCTGTTCTGGTATGGATTTAAAGATACCATGTGTGGTTTCTATCAAAAGCTGAAACACACCATAAGGCAGAGGTTTTAGAGACTCCATTAATAGCTCCTGTTTAGGATGTAGGATATGGAGGAGGTTTCAGAAATCAAAATATTTAGAGATTTGCATTATTTGTCTTAGCAGAAAGGAGCAGCTAAGACTGAAACACAAAATCTTTCTTCAAGGAAAACAGTGAATAAGGGGAATAACAGAGGTGTCAAAACCTCCAAGAATTCCTTTTGCAATGAATGGAAGCAGAAAACACAGCCCAGTTTATCTCAAAGGAGAAAGAATTCATTGAAAATGTTTAGGCACATCCATATTCCTGATAGAAAATATTGATTTTTCAGAATGAATCTTGACATTTCCATCAAACCCATATTTGAATATTGCAAGAACATCCAGAACATTCAGCTATAAGCAGCTCCGAGCTGGGCTGTGTTGGTGTGAGCTGCATCAGCGAGGGTGTCCCGAGCCTGTTCTCCTCCTCTCGGTTTTATTCTGGTCTCTGTGTGGAGATGTGTAACAGGAATGCTAGGATTGGTCTGAGCAGGGGATGTGTGCAACTATTGGGTCTGAACGCAGCGTTAGGAATGGCAGGAGCAGAGGAATGAAGTGGTGGACATTGGTGGCACCTCAGGCAGCGGGTCACCAAGTGCTTTGTCATCACCTCGTCTCACCTCAGCTTGATCAAGCTCATCTCTTTCCGTGTGGTTTCCCAGTCTGGCAGTGGCAGCTGTCTCAAAGCCTGTTTCTAGCACCCCCAGCCTCAGTCTGCCGTCTGTTGCCTCAGGCAGGGGTGCTGGTTTGTTACCTTGGCCATCAAGCTCCCGCAGTGTCTCTTGTCGCAGGCAGCACAGCGGTGGCTGGGACAGGGATATGCATGGGTGCAGGGTGAGGGGAATTGCTTGTGGTGCATGGCTGAACTGGGCATGGGGCTGCATCTGCCCCCCACATCCTGGAAGCACAAATGCACACACGTTGCAGGAAGAGCTGGCTCAAGGAGGCAGAGGGCAGAGGTGCCATGGATTTGGGATCATGGCTCAGGGGGGTGGAACTGGGTGAGCTTTAATGTCCCTTCCAACACAAACCCGTCTGGGATTCTATGATTATAGAGCAGTCAGGGGCCCAGATGAATCTGAAGAGCTTCAGCTGTTCAGAGTGGGATATCATGGTATCTCTGTCACAGGCAAGTAAAGCCTCAGCCTTGATTTGAGCTGTCTTGATTCAGTCTGTGAGTTTAACCCCTGTGTATGATAGCAGCAATCCCATCAGTAGGGAAAGAGAGATGCAGAAAAACAACTGGCTATGCTAAACCCTTCATTGGTGCAATGGCAAAGCTGGGGACTGTGCAACGATGGCTGCAGAGGATGTGGGAGGCCGCCTTCTTGCTCTGTGATACGAGGTGCCTATTCCTGCTAAGGAAGCATCTTTCCCAAAGCCCTGCTGGCAGCGGGTGCCCTGGGGTGCCAGGGCTCTGCAGGCTCATCCAGGCTCCCAGCTCCGTGGCAGCAAGGCACCCAGGTGTGTGTGGTCTCACCCTGGCTCAGTTTTGCTTATGTGTAGTAACAGCGTTGTAGAGAAGCAAAGGGCTCTGTGTAAAACAGGTCCTACAGTGCCACCTGGGCCACACTTCCTGTCAAGTCTGGCTCGCTTTTTCAATCAGCCTACTGAGCCATGGGGATGGTATGTCTTGGGAGTCTCTCCTTCAGCTGCTCCAGGGAATCTCTTAATTTCCCTTCTACTTCCTCCTCTGGGCTCCTACAAGGCCACCACTTTTGGCAGTGGTTTCTATTTTGTAATCATCCTCCTCCATAGAGGAGCTAGATCCCTTTCTTCACTGGACCATCGTGAAAGACAGCCTGCTTGGGTGGCTTTCCCTCTGCAGCGGTGGTTGCCCAGGCCTGGACACGTTCACTAGCACCATGAAGATCTTGCTCTTCCTCCACTCTCCTGAGACTTCAACCACCAGCCTTTGCCCAGGAGCCAGCAGAGCCCTTCTTTAGGGATGCAGCTTTGATAAGAGTTTTTTCTGCCAGTTGCAGTGACACCATTCCCGTCCCAGACATGAGCTAAAGCAGCAAATCTCTGTGTGTCTGTGGCTGCTGGGGAAATGACAAAGTAGCATCAAGAGAACATCAGTTCTACACTGCTGCAACCAACTAATCACCTAAGCCAACTCTGCTGTGCCAGCACTGTCATGGGCTTCTAGAGCTCTTCATAAGCACTAGTGGCTGATTCTCATGTCCATGGGTAACTGAGTGCTGTTTTAGCTGTCACTGATGTTTGTGAAACTGCAAGGTAGCAACAGAACCAGTTTGCTGATGACTCGCTGCAACTGATAGTCAAGGACAGAAGAGGAGCCTAGACCTGGCATGGCACATACTGTACCCTCTGCTCTGCATGCTTACATACTGATGGCCTTCTGGATCCCATGGAGAAAGTCCACATCTCCTCGGGGCAGTGCTGCGAGCAGGGCAGATTCATGCGCTCTTCGAGCTCCAGTTGCCATGGGAGAAGGGAATTATCCTAAGTTTGTCTGTGATGCTGATATTCTAGGAAACACAGTGTGTGTAGCAGCCACAACCACCTCCACCCATTGCCGTCATGTCACTTCTGGGAAGGAGGGTCATCTACTAATCTTCTGGATCGTTCCTTCTAGGTTCTCTACAGAGTCCTTTGGTCAAGAGTAACAGGAAGAAAGGTCACATCCTGTTCTCTGTCATTCTGTGGTATCATATCATTATATGGTACATCAGGGCACTGCTCTTACTGGGGCTCTGGGTACTTCACAAGAACCTCTGACACAGCACTTTTTCCATTGTGTCACGTCTGTCAGCAACGTTTCTGCTGTGTTTCCGTCCTTGCTCCCTGTGTCTCTCTATAAATGAGCTGCACCCAGGAATCCCACATCAGGCACAGCAAGACCTGCAGCAGTCTGGCCTGACGCCTACCCACCAGAAGCATGAAGACCTCCACAGCTGCCCTTGCTGTACTCCTTGTGGCTGTCCTCTGCTATCAGGTCTCCTCTTCTCCATGTGAGTCCAAGCTCTCTTCTCCAAGGAGCTCTCTTTTCTACTTTTTCTGTGCTGGATAAAGCTTAGTAATGCTTGGCAGCTTTGTCTTCCAAGCATGTGCTGCAGGCAAGGAGAGGCCTGTCTTGCTGCTCCTTGGCTTCCTGAGGGAAGGGTGGCTGGGGTGGGAACAGCGCTGCCTGCAGCAGGGACCCTCGGGTCTTCTGACCCTGCTTGTCCCCACTGGCACTTTTCCCAGTCTGGCTTCATCACAAAGTTTAACTTCTCTTCCAGGGAGTCCCAATTTTGGTTTTTCCTGCTGCCTCCAGTATTCAACCAAAGAAGTTCCCTTGCACCGCGTGGTGACGTATGAATATGCGGGGAGCCACTGCCACCTGCCAGCTGTGATGTGAGTACATCTCCTGCCCAAATACTGGCCACCCTGCTCCACTCAAGGGTGGCAGTGCCAGGAACCTGCACAAGTCCTAGCAAGAGAAAATACCAGGCCGGGCTCTCCCATGTTAGAACAGGTTGGAAATAACTCAGAGGCCAATCTCACATCCCAGGCAGCCAGTTTCTGGACCTCCCTATTGGATTTGAGTCAAAAGAGCTTTTGCTAACCACCCATGTCATGCCCAGACAGCAGGACCCAGCCAGGATGGTGTCCTGACTGGACTAGGCAGGTGAGGACAAACTGGCTTAAGCGGCAGGGAACAGCTTTCCTGTAATGACATGAAGCCAACCCCCCAGCCCATATTTCCCTGGGATCCTGCAGCTATAGAAGTGTCTGGTTTGCTGGAGTTCATGGATGGCAAGGAGCAGGTGATTCCCCTCTTCTCCTCCTCCCCTGCCCTATCCTTTTCTCTCACTGGATTTCCTTCTGCAGATTTACCACAAGACAAGGCAAGAGGACCTGTGGCAGACCTGGTGATAAGTGGGTCCAGGACATCCTGAATCACCACAACAGCGTAGGCAGTGGATAAGCAACACCCTGCTTCCTCCAAGCATCACCTCTGCAAGGACCTACTCTCATGGGCACCTCTGAGACACATCCCTGTTTTCTTCTTACTCATGAATTTGGCAGACTATTTAATACAGTGTTCAGCTCTTTTATTTAAGTTGATGCAAAGGCAATTTTAATTTATTTGGCATTTCTGTGGAACTTTTCATTCTAATGTATTGGCTGTGTTGAAGCTATTTTTCTATAATAAAAAGGAGCAAAACCTCCAGCTTCTCCCACTGGCTCTCAGGATGCTTTGCAGTGATGGTGGTGGGCAGTGGAGGCTGGGAGTGGGTACAGGTTGACACTAGGTGGGTCTGTGGGGCAGCAGGATGGTTCCTGGCTGTACAACCCCCCTGTCACCGCGGAGCACTGCTCCTCCTGCCTACTCCTGGCAGGTCTGTGGGCATCTCCCTGTGCTTCGTGCCCCTTCCCTGCCCATGTCCAAACTTGCAGCTCTCTGGGGTGTGCGAGTGTCATGGGAGAAGTTTTGGTGTCGTGCACTGAGGCAGCCGGTGCCTTTAGACAGCTTGTGAGTATGCAGAGGGCAGGCAGCCATAAGGGCAGTGGGCAGGCAGCAGTAATGGCAGGGGGCAGGAAGCAGTAAGGGCAGCGGGCAGGCAGCCGTAAGGGCAGTGGGCAGGCAGCTGTAAGGGCAGGGGGCAGGCAGCAATAGGGGCAGCGGGCAGGCAGCAGCAAGGGCAGGGAGCAGGCAGCCGTAAGGGCAGCGGGCAGGCAGCCGTAAGGGCAGTGGGCAGGCAGCTGTAAGGGCAGGGGGCAGGCAGCAATAGGGGCAGCGGGCAGGCAGCAGCAAGGGCAGGGAGCAGGCAGCCGTAAGGGCAGCGGGCAGGCAGCCGTAAGGGCAGTGGGCAGGCAGCTGTAAGGGCAGGGGGCAGGCAGCAATAAGGGCAGCGGGCAGGCAGCAGCAAGGGCAGGGAGCAGGCAGCCGTAAGGACAGCGGGCAGGCAGCAGCAAGGACAGCGGGCAGGCAGCAGCAAGGGCAGCGGGCAGGCAGCAGCCAGGCAACGGTGGGGCTCTAATCGACAGCATGGGTGCTTGGCTCAGCTCTCAGTGACCGCCGTCCCCTCTGCACCCGGTGCCTGCGCACGGGTTATTCCTGGCGCTCTCCCTCTCTGTTTCTCTTTCCCCGGAGCCACGGGGCCGGAGCAGCCCCGGCATTCCGGGCTGGCTGCAGCTGTCGCTGCCACGCTCCTCCCCCTGCCGCGACGGGGGCTCCGGTGGCCGGTGCCACACGGCAGCCAGGCCGCTGCTCCCGGCGCTGCTGGCGCTGCCGGTGCTGCCTCGGTGCGCGCCGGCTGTGGCGGGGAGGAAGCGCCTGGCAAGGCCACGGAGGCCACGATGGCCCTGGCCGGGGCGCTGGAGCGGCTGCAGGAGGAGGCCATTTGCCCCATCTGCCTGGAGTACATGAGCGAGCCCGTCAGCATTGACTGCGGGCACAACTTCTGCCGGGGCTGCATTGCCAAGCACTGCCAGGAGAAGGGTCTCTGGGCTGACGGGCCCTTCTCCTGCCCGCAGTGCCGGGCCTCCTGCCACCGCAGCGGCTTCCGACCCAACAGGCAGCTGGCCAACATCGTGGAGAGCATCCGGCAGCTGGGGCTGGGGGGCGGGCAGGGGACGGAGCCGGCGGCGGGGACCCCGCTCTGCCCCCAGCATGAGGAGCGCCTCAAGTTCTTCTGCGAGGAAGATGAGGAGGCCATCTGCGTGGTGTGCCGGGAGTCCCTGCGCCACCGCCCGCACACCGTCTACCCCATTGAGGAGGCCGCGCAGGTCTACAAGGTAGGGGAGGTTGGGGATCCCCATCATGCTCCGATGCACCCTGGGCACAGGGGATCAGCCGCCGGGACCCCACTGCCCCATAGCCAACAGCCCTGGCAGCACCGCCAGGACAGCAGAGCAGGGGTGGCAGAGACGTCGCCTCGGTGGAGTGGTGCAGAGCTCCTGGCACCCAAACCCCGTGTCCCAGCATCCCAGTAACGCTCCTGGCAGTGTGCCCTGCACGACAGCACTGAGGGGGCAGTCGCTGTGCTCTCCAAAACCTGAACAGTAAGGAAAATACAGGGGAAACCCGAGGAGCACGGAGAGGGTTAATGCTGGGAGCGGAGTGAGGAGCACAGCTGCTGGGTTTGGGTGCCAGGGCCCGGCTGGCACCAGGACAGGAGCCAGCCTGCGGGTGCTGCTGGGGCTGAGCCCGTCTCTTCGCTCTCCAGGTCAAACTCCAGAAATCCTTGGAGCATCTTTCAAAGGAGGTGGAGGACGTTAGGAAGCGTGAGCTGGCAGAAAGGATGAAGACCCAGGAGTGCAAGGCACGTGTCTGGCTTAATTCTTAGAGAAGCGACCGTGTGCAACTGTAAGAAATTCAAGAGGAAAGAAGTGCTTTGTGAAGGGCAGCTCCCCCGAAGCCCTAGGGTTAAACAAACAGGCACTGGCCATTTTGTATTTGCCCTTTGTTTTACAATGTGTGCATGAGTTAGAAGCCAGGCTTGAGCCACAAGTGAGCTTCGCTCCGCAGCAATAGGAACTATTTTGGTTAAGAAAAAGAAAAGCTGAATTACTGCACCTCTGCCTGACTCGGGAGCAGCCCAGGGAGAGCAGACACCAGCAAACCAGCTGCATTTCACATCCCTCCAGAAGCAGGGAAGTGAAAGGAACTGCAGAAAAGGAGGCACAGGAGCAAGTTACTCAGCTCTGAGCGGGAGCTGACGATTAATCAGCTTTGGCAGAGAAAACTGGTTTCTCCAGTTATCTGCTCCGCTCCCCTGCCTGCTCACAGCCCAGACAAGCCCTGCAGTGTCCCCCTTGAGTCTGAGATGGGGCCGGGGCTGGAGGCGGTGGATGAGCCATGTCACAGTCCCCTGTCCACCCAAGCTCACCCTTGTGAGCGATGGGGGGGGGAAGTGGCGGTGACCATCCTTGCTTATCAAACCTCCGTGACTCAGGTCCGAGAAATCATGTGCTTGGACAGAAAAGTAAATGCAGTTCAGTTTCCTTTCACTTACCTCCTTCAGCCTGAGGTTCCATGGCCCTAGCTCTCTGCAGCGTGTTTTCCTGGTGCTTTGGGTTTTGAGCCTGTTTCTAGGGCTGAGAAGAAATTCCCTATCGCGCCTGTTGCTGTCTCCTCACCCTGGGCTGTTTTGAGACACCCTGGCTCCCCCTTTCCATCTCTACCCAGCCCTGGGGCTTTTCTCACCTCTCTCCCTTTGGGAAGAGGTTATCAACCCTTGGTTACCTTGTTTCCCTTAGTTAGCAACCAAGTCTTTTGCTGGCCTTTCTTCTGGGATGCCCAAGCAGTGACTGAGTCTGGATCTAGTTAGAGGTACAGGCTGTACCACATCTAATACAAACCAGCCCTGATAGCATCCCCTTGCAGCCCAATAGACGCCAGTGCTGCACCACGTTGTCATTACATATCTGATGTTCAGCTGAGCAGAAATGCCCTAGGCAGTCCTACTGCTGATACACTGAGTCTGTGGAGTGGGAGCTCAGCACTTGGCCCCTGGCTGTTTTCTTAACTACATGCCCTTAACAGAAAAATGTGGTGGTTTCCCAGGGCCTGATGCTGGCTGCTAGAGCATCCGGCCCCATCCTGTCTGCTGGTTAATATTGCCTGTCTTCACCACATGTTTCTTCCCTATCACAAGGAGACAGTGAAGAAAAAGCGAGAGAGGATTGTGAGTGAGTTCGGGAAGCTGCATCGGCTGCTGGCCGATGAGGAGAAGCTGCTGCTCCAGAAGCTGGAGGAGGAGGAGAAGAGGATTCTGCTGTTGATCAATGAAAACCTGGCCGGGCTGGTGGAGCAGAAGTGCTTGTTGGAGGAGCTGATCCTGGAGATAAAGGAGAAGATCCATCGGCCAGCTGAGGGGCTGCTCAAGGTCAGGCTATGCCACCAGCCCCACTAACTCAACCCCAGTGCCTTTGCTGTCTGGGTGGGTGGCCAGAGCCAGGCTGATCGGCGGGCACAAGCCTCTGGAGCCACACACCCAGAATGGTTTTTCTCTTCTTCTAGGACATGAAGAACATCCTGTGCAGGTAGGTACCCATGCTCCTACTGTCCTGGCTGCCTCCAGGCTCTGAGATGTTCGTATCTGGTCCACTTCAGCCACCCCCCAGAGCCAAAGGTCTTGCCTGGCCTTGTGTTCTGTGAGATGTGTCCCCTCCTAAAGGATGTACTGCTCAGGTGGCCTTGCTCCTTCCTTCCCATAGCCTGGCACAGTCACTCACTGTATATATAGCTCTGGCCCCATCATAGAATCCCAGACTGGTTTGTAATGAAGGGGACCCTAAAGCTCCTCCAGCTCCAACCCCTGCCACGGGCAGGGACCCCTTCCACTGGAGCAGCTTGCTCCAAGCCCCTGTGTCCAACCTGGCCTTGAGCACTGCCAGGGATGGGGCAGCCACAGCTTCTCTGGGCCATCACCCTGTGCCAGCGCCTCAGCACCCTCACAGGGAACAGCTTCTGCCTCAGAGCTCAGCTTAGTCTCCCCTGGGGCAGGTTCAAGCCATTGCCCTTGGCCTGGCCCTACAGGCCCTTGTCCCAAGCCCCTCTCCAGGTTTCTTGTAGCCCATTTAGGCACTGGAAGCTGCTCAACCTGCTGGTCACACTCATCAGCCTTCCTGATTAACAAGCAGTTACCCCTAGTGCTCACAGTCAAATAACTCAAGGGAGAGATGCATCTGTGCAACAGAAAGGCATTAACCCCCCAGCAGGAGACTGGCACTGCTGTGGGCTCTGGATACAGCCCGTGGGCATCACTCTCCTTTCAGGTGTGAGGGGGTAACATTCCCATCCCCCAAGGCTGTGCCTGTGACCCTGAAGGAGGACTACAGCATCCCAGAGCGCTGCCTGGGCATGAGGGACATGCTGAAGAAGTTCAAAGGTAAGGTGGTTGCTTTTGTGCCAGCTCCTGGCACACCTGGGTCCTGGTTCACCCCCCTTTCCTGCCCATACCCTGGGGCTTGGGGAGTTTTTGTCAACAAGCTTTGTCCAACTGGTCCCTATTTAGTTCCTGGTGAGTTCCAGCTGGTTTCATGGAGAGGAGACCTTCCTCCTTCTGCTCTTGGATGGGTTGTGAGGTGATCCTGAGGTCTAGGAAGTCACTCAGGAGTTTCAGGCTCCACATTGCCCACAAACTCCTGCTGTCAGTGTTGGTTGGTTGTGAAGCTGTGCTGGGGGCCATGGAGCCATTCTCTTCTATTCCTGCTCTGCAGCTAGATGCCAGATGCTTTGATGTGCTTCATGGTTAGCATGATCTTCTGTGTTGCACTTCTCTGCTGCTGGGCAGCGCTAGGAGCTGTGCAAAACCATGGGCACAAACAAATAAATGCGGGAGGTGGGAAGATCTGGAAGAGCATCCCACGTCCACGTTTCAGGCACCTGCTCAGGTGCATGCCTGCAGACCTCTGAAGCCCCATTGTGCTTCCACCCTTCTCTCGCTCCAGTGGATGTGACTCTGGACCCCGAGACGGCGCACCCTGAGCTCACCCTCTCTGAGGACTGCAAGAGTGTGCGGCGAGGGAGCAAGAAGCTTCTTCTGTCCCTCTTTGACAACCCCAAGAGGTTCAGCACGGCGCCAGTGGTGCTGGGGAGCCAGGTCTTCTTCTCGGGCCGCTGCTACTGGGAGGTACAGGTGGGAGACAAGCCAGAGTGGGGCTTGGGGCTGTGCAAGGAGTCTGCCAGCCGGAAGGGCAACATCCTCTTCTCCCCTAACAACGGCTACTGGGTGCTGCGGCTGCAAAATGGGGGCAACTATGAGGCCCTCACCTCGCCTGTCTCCCCTCTGACCCTGGCCGTGAGACCCCGGCGCATTGGGATTTTCCTGGACTACGAGGCAGGAGAAATCTCCTTTTACAATGTGAGCGACCGCTCCCATGTGTACACCTTCACTGACAGGTTTTCAGGAAACCTCCGGCCTCTCTTTTTCCTGGGTGCCTTTCTGGGGGGCAGGAATGCAGAGCCCTTGGTGATCTCTTGGGTCAGGGACACACAAGGGACTGGGTGCATCATCCTGTGACAGCAGCCGCTCTGGTTTCTCACTTGGGCACGGAGCTGGGAGCTCAACCAGCTCCTGCAAGCAGGGCAGCACTGGGGAAATGCCTGCGTGCCCTGGCAGGGTCCCTGGGCGCTCCTGGCTGCTGGGGGTGACCTGACAAGTGTGACACCTGCCATGTGCCCACACCCACCGTGTGCCGTGGGACATTTTGCACTGGGGACATGCCACAAGCCTTGGCGCTGCCGAAGGGGACAGGGGATCCCCCTGACCACCCTGCTGCTTGTGTCATGGGCTGCTGGGAAAGGTATGCACGCAGCCTTATGTGTGGTGCTGATTGGAGTAGGAACTATTCTGGAACAAGGCAATAAAGGGTTGATGTGGAGAGCCTCTGCAATGAGCAGTGTGGTTTTGTGGCACTTCCATCCCTGGTCATTACCCCCAGCTAATCTGCAATGTCTCAGAGGACAAAGGGTGCAGCTGGATCTGGTCCTGCCCAGCCCAAAGAGGGTCCTTGAGAGACCCTGCTGTGGCATTAGTGAGACACTGCACTAAGCCAGGCACCCACCCAGCAAGAATTTGGTAGCAGCAGCTGCCTGTGTAGTTGGCCATACTTCAGCATCAAAGAGCCGTAGAACCATGGAATGATTTGTGTTGGAAGGGACCTTAAAGCTCACACAGTTCCACCCCCATGCCACCCTAGAGCAGCTTGCTCCAAGCCCCTGTGTCCAACCTGGCCTTGAACACTGCCAGGGATGGGCTGAGGCCTTTGGTGAAGGTGAGGGGACATCTGTGTGGGTGTGGGTGATTGCTTCATCTCTCATCCCACAGTAGGGTGATAACCTCCAGGTCTGGTAGCTCCAGCTCCTGCACCTCTCCTCACAAGCCACAGGGGTGGGAAATGTCTAGGTGTGGGAAGTGGTGCGTTGCTGACCCCAGGACAGGGACAATCCAGGGGCTGCAAAACTCTGGGAAAGGAAAATTACCCAGTCTGTGCTGATGTCTTCAAATTCGCCTTTGGTCTCTCCTTCCCCTGAGACATCCCCAGGAACATCCCTTCTGCTCCAGGCTGTATTGTTGCTCCAGCCTCTTGCCTCAGTGTGCCACTGTGTTGCTGGAGGAAGAGCTCACAGGTTCTTAAGCTCCACTGTGGCATCAGCCAGCTCTAGCCATCTAAACCAAAGTGCTGTGGTACACAGGGCCAAGAGACATTGCCTGGAGGCAGGTGGAGTGAAGGCCAGGCAAGGCAAGGCAAGGCCAGGAGCTGTGTGCTGCCAGCTGCAGCTCACCCTTCAGACAGAAATAATGAAGCTACTTAATATAAAGATGAATTCAATTCAAATGAAATGAGACCTGATAAAACATGGGCTTAAATGCTCAGCACCTGGATGGTGCTTTAGGAATCTCCCAGTGAGAAATGATGCTGGACCTGAGAAAGCAGCTCCTCTCACCTTGAGTTTCATTGCATTTTGGAGAGTCTCAGCCTTCCACCTTCAGCTGCAGGCTCTTTATTTTGGAGGCTGTGTGGTGGGGAGAAGAGACCAGCTGGAAGTCCCATGTTTGCCATGTCCCCCAAAGGAGAAAGGCAATGGGTCTTGGTGGGTTCTGCAGCTCATTGATCTCCATGGAGATCTGACAGAGGGAGTTTATGGAGCCTGGGGAGATGAGAAAGGGCCTGAACCTGGAGATCTTGTCAGAGGGCTGGAACCGCAGGCGGTGGAGGAGGGGGGAATGGTGAGGACAGCCAGGGAACCTGTTGTGCAGGGTGACAGTTGGGAAGGGACAGCCTAAATGTCACCAGGGGCAGGAGGAAGTGGTAGGATGGAAACTGTCCAGAAAGCATGAGCAATCTGACTGTGGCAAGCTGACAGATGAGTGGCATCTGCTGTGGCACCAGGGGGATGAAGAATGTTTCCAAAGAGGTGCGAGGAAGTGCAATATTTCAGAGATCTTGCAAATAGGGCGAAGAAATGAACGAGCAGGAAGGATATGAAATCACCCCAATGCAGCATCCAAGGCATTCCTAGAAGTCATGAATCTGCCCCTCTCAAGCAGGAGAGCAAAGGCTGAAAGCATGAGATAGGCTATGAATATCTCCATCTTGCTCTCCGCATCACCTGCAGCTAAGACTCTGCTCAGGGCCGGTACCAGTCTGCTCTGAGGTACCCAGTCTGAGTGGTAATGGACATCCAGCTTGGCTTTTAGAGCTCCCTGGTGACTTTCAGCTAAGTTGCTCCTAAAGCTATTTGCAAACTGGTTTTCTGTTTAAGTCAGAACAAGTTGGGCTGGCCCCTGCCCTTGGTGGAAGTGCATTTATTGCCTGGCTCTGGCCTCTACACAGATCCTACCCAGCAAGGACCACCCAGCTCTGCCATGAGGGAGATCTGCATGGCACAGCATGGTCTGACCCAAGCATGTGGATCTTCCTGCAAGTGCTCCTGCTCCCCAGATACCCAACAAGCTGGTGATGCTCACACAGCATCATAAGACCATTTATTGCCAAAGGGGCTGACCTGTATGTGCCAGGATAATCACAGTCACACCATGTCTGTTTGGTTCCTATATGCTGAAAGGAGATCGGCACATATATATGCATACACAGGGACATTTTTGGTTGATAGTCTCTTGCTCTGGTGAGTCCCAAAGTGATCTGCTCAAGATGTCTGGTGTTACTGAAGGCAGCAATTCCTTGGGATTCCATGTCTGGCAGAACAGCCATGGACAGGGTGATCAGGGGGCTGTTTTTCTGAGCAATCAGTAGACTGATGTCACATTTTTGGGCTGGGGCAGTCTGGTCACCCAGAGGCATTGACAGCCTCCCCTGCAGCAAGATTTATAGACCTAAGGCTTTAGAAATGCACTTTCTCAACAAATATTAGCTTCTTTCTTTCTCTTGTAGTGCAGAGAAAAATGCTTCATCATCTTGGGGAATGTGAGTAGTCATCTCTGCCTTTCTAAGAACTGAGCAGAAGTGTTCTTGGTTGCCACTTCTCCCTTCTGCTGGCTGTTATGTGGAAGGTGATGCACAGGCACCGTTTCTAGCATAATACTTCCGTGTCTGCCTCAGCCCTGGAAGTCTGGAACATGTCACTGTTTTGGAAATTATTCCTTTGTATGCAGCATGCAAACCCTTCCCCTTTTACATGCCTTTTTTGGATGCTGGCCTCCCAAAAGAGTATTCCTCATCTTGGTATCACTGGGAAGAGCTGTTTTGGGTGGAGGACTGAGCCTCGCTCCCTGTAGCAAGCCAGGGCCCTGGTCCCTGAGATGGGGAAAGCACAGAGCTGGAACTGCTGGGTGCACTGGCATTTTACCTTCAGGAGGTCTAATTCCTCTCTGGAAAAAGTGGAGATGTAAAAGCCATCAGCCCATGATCTTTGATTGCCACTAATCCCTGCCTCACTGAGCCCAGCCCAGCTCCTCCTTCTATGCGATGCCAGACTGACCTCCAACTCTCCTCAAAAAGCCTACAGACACATTAGGCTGATACAGACACCAAATATGTAGAAATGTGCATGTCTATTATAATAACGGTGTTGTTCTTATCATAGCAATGATTTATTTTTGTTCATATAAGTAAAAAACATTTCACCAAATATTTAGTAAACGCCACACTCTAGTTTCAGGATGTCATTTAGTAGTTTACAAATTCTGAAACCCTTGACACCATCATTCTTGTCTTGGTCTGAATCAAGAGGAAACCTCCTGTACGCCTCCCTCCTCTTGGGTCGCAGTATCCCCAGTGTGTGCAGAGTAATCACTGGGTGCAGATTTGAGCTCATGGTGACATGGGCATTGCAGGCTCTGCCTGCCTGTCTCTACTCCTGACCACTTTCCTGCACTCCTCCTCCTCCTCCTTTGCAGATCTCTAGGGTTGCTTTCTCCATGCACCCGCTGCTTGCTGGCTGGCCTTGGAGGCAGCTGCTAGCTTGCTCAAAGCTGCCTTGCTCGTGCAGGCTTCATTCACACCTCGGTGCTGGGGGTGTGGGTTAACAAGAGCACTGTGTTCCTCACATGCACTTCTCTGAGCTGTCACATGTAGGCGGGTGTAAGATCAAGAAAGACATGAGCAAGCCAGGACTCCCTGCAGGCTCCCGGAATAGCAGTGAGGAGTCAGCTAAGGTACCCAGGGTGGGTGTCTGCTGTGGGTGGCTTGAATGTGACCTGGGTTCTTAAGGATGTTGGTGCCTGGGGTGTTTGCAACAGGCTCAAAGAGTGCATGGGCTGGATTGTGATCCTTGGATGACTGCACTGTATATCTTCAACAAGAAACACCAAGGCTGCTCCCTCAGGGACGGATAGAGCTTGTACCCAGGAAGAACTGTAGAGGCTCAAGCCATTGTGGGATGACCACGTTGCAGATCTTCCACATCCTGTCCTCTGCTCCAGCTGTTCCCTGGAGTGAGGACAGCTCTGAGCACTCAGCTTTGTGCCAATCCCAGTCTCTCCAGGGTAAAGCTACATGGCTCTGGCACTCAGATATGGGGCAGGCTGGTACCCAGCAACCAAGGTGTCCTTGGTCTCCAGCATGGCCATGATGAGCCTGTTGCCCAGGGCAGGCCTCAGGGCATGCGGTGCCTGGGGAGTCAGGGCTGTGACCAAACCTGCTGCCCTCCTGCAGAAGCAGCTCCTTGTCACCAAGGCACAGCTGCCTTCATGGTGATGTCCACCTGAACCTCCTGGCCATCAGCATCTCAGGGAAGGGTGCTCTGGCCCTGCTCACTGGCACAGTTCTCCTCTTAACCTGCTCTTCCCCAGGTGGTATTTTAGGCTGGGTGCAGTCAGCACTGCATTGGGATGACTGATCGAGTGCTCATCACCCTGTGGGCTGAGGAGCTGGGGGCTGCAGTTCCTGACTTGACAAGGTGCCTGACGTAACCGATATGCTCCTTGCTCCCTCGTATACCTGGTCCCTTCCAGCCTCACCTGAAGCTCTCTGGATGGCTCCCACCCAGCCTCTACCCTGTGCCTGCTCATCCTCATCCTCTCCCAGGAGCCCTCTTCCTTCAGCTCTGCAGCCCCTAACATATGAAAGACGTGGAGATGCTGGAGCGAGGCCAGAGGAGGCCATGGAGCTGCTGTGAGGGCTGGAGCAGCTCTGCTCTGGAGCCAGGCTGAGAGAGCTGGGCTGGGGCAGCCTGGGGGAGACAAGGCTCCTGAAGGGGAGACCTGAGAGCAGCTCCAGGGCCTAAAGGGGGTGCAGGGAACCTGGAGAGGGGCTTGGGCCAAGGGCCTGTAGGGCCAGGACAAGGGCAATGGCTTGAACCTGCCAGAACAGGGGAGCCTGAGCTGTGCTCTGAGGCAGAAGTTGTTCCCTGTGAGGGTGCTGAGGCGCTGGCACAGGGTGATGGCCCAGAGAAGCTGTGGCTGCCCCATCCCTGGCAGTGCTCAAGGCCAGGTTGGACACAGGGGCTTGGAGCAAGCTGCTCCAGTGGAAGGGGTTCCTGCCCGTGGGAGCAGGGGTTGGAGCTGGAGGAGCTTTAAGGTCCCTTCCAGCTCCAGTCATTCTATCCTTCTATGATTCCTGCTCCACTCCCATCTGTCTCACTGATGTTCATGTTTGCCATCCCAAACTCAGTGTGTGAACACTGGAGGGTGAGCTGAGTGCAGGCAGGTCTCTGACTTGCGTCTTCCATTGGGCTGCCCTAAAGGCTCCAGAAGTCCAGGCAGGGGGAACCTAAACCCTTGTTCATCCAACAGCACGTGTCCAGAGCTGATCAGAGGAACTTAGGTGCCATCAGTGGTGTGCACCATCTCCTTCAGCTCCAGTGGGAGACCAGCCCCAGGGCTGTGGTGGAGATGTCTCCTTGATGGGGCAGCTCATGCCCTGGGGCTGGGGTCTGGCAGGGGAATGCTGCATCTCTGGACAGGCAATCCCGGGGTTGGGCAGGTTTCTGAGGCACTGAGACAAAGCACCTTTTCTCATAAGGAGGCACATCTGCTATAAGTGAGACTTTAATGAAGCACAATTTCATCTGGTACTGAAACACATGTTTTCCATCCTCGGCTCGGGGAATAGCTGATCCATTTTAGCTGAAGGTCTCAGGAAACTTCTCCTGAAACAGCCAGTACATTAAATTTCATCCCCTAAAGGTCACATTACAATTAACTATAATGGGGCCAGCAATGGAATTTAACCAGTTGCCAGTAGTCATAATGAGGTAAATACCTTATAAAAGGAATAAGCCAAGCTACCTGAATGTAATCTATGCTCTTCTCACACCTACTCCTTCATGTTTTTTCTCTTCTTTTTTTGCAAAACAGGGATGTTCAGACAGTGAAATCTTGTGGGGGTTTCGACAGCATAGGAAAGGGGATAAAGAACATGTTGCCACTATAATAATTTCAGCTATTGTCATTGCAAAGAATTTCAGTAGAGGCAAAGACAGAAATTTCTTAGAAAAATATTTCTTTATTGAAATTTTAATTAAATATTACATCAAAAATTCAATTCATTAAATACAGAAAATATAACCTGTGCATGAGTCTGCATTTAAAAAAATACATCTTTTAAATAATATTCTTGCTTGTCTGCAATGGAGTTATTGCACCTTATCTCTCCCCTATAAAAAAATAAATAGCAAAACACTAATGTCAGATTCTGGACCATTTTCAGTTTCTCAGCTCTCTTTAAATGCCATGCAGGCGTATCCGATGGAGCCTGCAAGTGGCCAGGGCTGGGAGACATGGGTGTGAGGATCTCACTGCAGCTCCAGGTCATCCCTGTACTGCTTGACCCAGTCCTGGTCGGGATCAGCGCAGACTTGGCGGCCCTTCTTTGTGATGAACCTGTGGGGTGCCGAAAGGTGAGGTTTGGGGGGGGCTCTGCATGGGGAGGAGCCCTGCCCCAAACCCCGGCTTTCCGAGCGTCAGCAGAGTTTGGGCACGCAGGATGCTGTGCCTATCACACCAGGCTGCCACCAGCTAGCTTGCAAAGTGGCAGAGCAGGACTGGCCTGAGCCCATGGACCATCCCCTTGTACCTCTTGTCCCCCCATCCCTGGGGCCAGCCACCAACCCCTTTCCTGTGAAAAGGGTCTTTCCCTGGTTGGATCCTTAGCCCAAAGGCAAAGCCCACCACCACCCAGGAGGAGAGGACTTACACGACTGCTGGCTGGGGGCACTGGCTGCTGGTCTCATAGTACTCTACCACGAAGCTGCGGGGCAGCTGCCGGGATGTGTAGGTGAAGCAGCAGGAGGTCGGTGGGTCGGAGCCAACTGTGGAGGGCAAAGATGGCTCTTGTCAGTGACAAGGTCTGGGGAGCATGTGGATTCTTTCCATTTCGGGGCTCACCCTGAACCGACACCGACAGAGCCCGTGCCATGATTTGAGCTGTGCCTTTCCCATGGCAGGAGAGCCCCAATGGCCCTCAAGCACCTGCCAGGGGATGGTCTGACACAGGAAGGGACCCGGGGATGGAAACAGTGGCAGAAGGCGCCCTGTTCCAGCAGTGACATCTCTCCTGTCCCCAGTTAGAGAGCAGGGGGAGAGCTGGACTTACTTGGTGCGGCAGAGGTCTGGTAGCAGAAGGCAGCAATGAGAATGGCAAGGGCAGCCACAGAGACCTTCATGTCAGCTGAGAAGTGATGGCTGGAGCTGAAGCAGGCAAGTGGAGCTTGTCAGCCTCTTCTCTGTGTGCTGCTGAAACAGTCAGCAGCTCCTCAATTTATGGAGTGAGGAGGTCCATGCAGTGGCTTGCATAGGCATGGTGGAATTTCCACCAGAGGAGAGGCTGCTCGTGGTACAAGTCTCGTGGTGGAACAAAGCCGTAGCCCCAGCCCCCGGAAGGGTGAAGCTACCCCCTTGTTTCAGTGCCTTCCCAGTGACACAGGATATGAAACAGTTACCACTATTTGTGCTGCTTGCATGTGTGTTCCTTAGTAAGAAGTTCCTCTGTGGAGGTTCCTGCATTTGCCAACAGGCTGCTGTTACCCAACCTGCCCAAGCAGCTTGGAGGTGAGAGTGCATCCTTCCAAGGGCTGAAAAGTATGAATGAGATGAGGCCCATTAGGGAGAAAGGGGCTGAGGTGGACTGTTTCCCTCCCACATCTGCACACCCTTGTGCTGCCCCAGTAGCAGGAGATTGGAGCTGTCACCAGCGGGGTCCATGACCTGTCTGTGCTTCACATAGGTTTGAAGGGACTCAGGGCATGTCCTGTAGCCATGGCAGCACTGCAGGCACCAGAACAGATGGAGGCGGGCATGAAATAAGACTTCCAGAAGCTGAAACACCAGGGATTGTTCATTGGAAAGGAGCTACCAGCCTACACACAGACTACCCTGGAGGTCTATGAAACTCCCTGCCCCTAAGGAGGAGAGGGAAGACCTGGCAGGGACATGATGGATGCTGTGGGAAGAGCTGAAGGCTGTCCGGCTGTGAGGAGATGTTCCTAGGAGAGCATCTCTTCTCAACAGGAAGCAGATGCATTTCTTGGACAAGTCTCCATGTCACCATTTTCAATGCTCCCAGCCACGCAGTAAATAACCCCATGGTTTCCAAATATCACTCTGGAGCTGCATGGTGTGCACAGCAGAGGTGGCCCATCTCCAAAGAGTCTCCTGTTGGGAGCCATGATGATGTCTCTGCCCCTCACCCTGCTGGAGCAAATGCCAAGCATCTCCTTCCTTCCTGCCTACCGCATGGCCCTGTCCATCCTCCTGGCAGGCTCACTCATCAGTTCAGACCTCACTCTCCGCTCTGCTTGTCAGCCTCCTTGTCCCCAGATACCCTGGAAGGATGAGGAGAGAGCCTGCCTCCGCAGGCAGGGAGCCCAGCCAAGCAGGGCCTGGGAACCCGGGGTCCAGCTGGATCAGGAGCCGGCTCTGAGCTTGTGTCAGCTTACTTGGCTCCTCTGCCTGTTTGCTCAGGGAATACAACTTGTAGATGCACGTAAGAGCGTGGTTTGCCTCTGAGCTGTTCCTTGTGATTGTACCTTCAAGCATTCATGGGTCATGGCTTGAAATCTGCCACCTACAGCCATCTGGTCCTGTCCTGCTCCCAAGGCACACGATGTGGGTAGCGCAGGCAGGCGGAATCCCATTTATGGTGCAGAAATGTTCTGATAAAAAATGAGTTTCATTAAACCAGAAAAATTGGTTGGAAATCTGCCTCGATTATTCAAGTGTTTTCAATGAGGTCCATTTCAGGCCGCTGGAACCCTCAGTGCCCTTCTACCTCTGTCAATAAACAGAGGCCAAATTGACCTGGGTTGTCAAGGACCATTTTTTAATTAAGAAAACCAAAATAACTCCTTAGTTTGGATGAGTCGGTTCAGGTTTGGTTCAGCCTAGGCAATGTGCGTTACAGGAGCTGTGGAAAGGCCGAAACTTTTCTACTGCTGAAAGGCAAAATAAACCCCAAACTCAGGGTCTTTGCTTCCTAAGGGTCTGGGGTTTGCCTAGAAACCTGACAAAGGCCCCACTCTGCCAGTGCTTTGCAGGCTGGTTGAAGCTGGAGGCTGTACTCGTACTAGTGATACCCTGGGACGTTGCCACATATGCTAAAATGTGCTTCCTTACCCACTCCACCACATCCTAGGCATTACGAAACCAGAAAGTAATTTCTTCAAGCTTTTGCCCCTCTTAGAAAGGGAGGATGTTGCATGTCTCAGATGAAGGAGCATGTAACCTGGGGGGGTACTCTGAGACAGTGAGACAGCCATGGGAAAGTGGCCAAAGTGGGCTGGAGCATCTCAGGGGGAGTTTGGTTCACAGCACAGCAAAATGCTGGTCTAAGATGGAAGTTTTCCCACTGTGGCACCAGGTGGTTTCATGGAATGATAGAATCCAGCTCCAACCCTGCCACGGGCAGGGACCCCTTCCACTGGAGCAGCTTGCTCCAAGCCCCTGTGTCCAACCTGGCCTTGAGCACTGCCAGGAATGGGGCAGCCACAGCTTCTCTGGGCCATCACCCTGTGCCAGCGCCTCAGCACCCTCACAGGGAGCAGCTTCTGCCTCAGAGCTCAGCTCAGTCTGCCCTCTTAAACCTCTTCAGGAATCATGGTCAGCCTGTGTTCTACCCTTGCTCCTGCCAGCAGCCCTCAGTGCTTGTGATCAGCAGCACAGGCCACCCGAGGCGGTCCGGATGATATTGCATCAATTTACATAGGGGAATATGATGAAGCTTTTCTGCAAACCCCCCAGAAAAATCCCAGGAGAAAGTGCTAAGTAAAGCAAATGCCCAAAATAAATTTGGTGATAGCAGAAATAGGGAAATTCTTGGTCTTGAGTGAAAGGGGAACACTGACAAAAATGGTGAGATTGGATGATGTAAGTTGCTATTGATAGCTGTGTTTAATGATGAGGAGTCAGGATTCACTCAGAAAAGGAAGTGCTTAAAAATGTCCTGAGTCCAGAAACGGCATCTAGACCAAACTCCACTTCCCCCTGCAGCAGTGTCTGTGCCATCCCGCTCTGAGTGTGGGCACTGGTGACTTTTCATCAATGCACACAAGTTCTGCCCCCACCATCGTCGATGCTTCTGGAGAAATGTTGGCATCCTGCAGATGATGTCATGTCCAGTGGAGCCTGTCCTGTGGCAGTGGCTGGGAAACACAGGTCCACAGCGTGCAGGGTGAAGGGGGGTGCGTGGCCATCATGACAGAGTGTGAGCAGGCGCTGGGCACTGCTGGCCATGCTGCATGGGAGACTCCTTTGTGCTGCCTGAAATCACGTCATGCCAAGAGGATGTTTGTGGCCAATATTTCTTACTGTTATCTTGTTAAAGGTTTAATCTGTCTCCAGCAAGGGCTGCTTCTGAAAAACAAATAAAACAGCCACAAAACATGAGTGAGCTTTAAGGTCTCTTCCAACCCAAACCAGTCTGGGATTCCAGGATTCTATGAAAAAAAGCCTCCTTGCTTGCTCTGCTAGGATAAAAAGGAAAATCAGTTCATAAATCAGCCCAGTGGGGCTTGTTTGCTAGGCATAACCAAGCAAAAAGGAAAAGAAGACAGCAGAACTAAATTGCTCTCACTGCCATTGCTGCTCCTGGAGCCCAGTTCTTCAGGAGGCTTGAGTGGGCTGGCTGTGGGTGGCCTCCAGAGCACAGGGTGAGTGGCTGCATCCCACGGGTGCTTTGGGGATGTTCGAGCATCTCGACCTTCCCTGATCACTGAGGGGGCTGAGACCAGGGTTGTTGGCCTTTAACTTGTGTCAGGGCCATTGCCACAGCTGGGGACTTCCCTGTGCATGGCCCTTGGAGCTCCTGAAGACCCTGTGCCCACCAGCAGCAGAGCTGTCAGTCCTCCCCCAGCACTGAGAGGGGAGGTGTGAGCTTTCCAGCGAGGTGTGAGCTTTCCATATACTGTGGTCATGCGTGGAGACCGGCAGTGATGCTCTGATGTTTACTGGCCTCATGATTTATTTTGGGCTCGCTGCAAGGCTGCAAACCACTTCCCATGTACGGGGGCTGTTTGTAGGTTAGGGTGCTCTGCAGGTCCCGCTCCCCGTGATGTCGAGGGTTTTGCTACCCCAGATGGGCTTGTGCCCTTTAAAAGGGCCATTGTCCAGCTGCCCGGGCCAGCTCTGGCTCTGCCTGGCACAAGCATTCCCTGGAGCAGAAGGGAGGGCTCAGGGAGTTCTGCCATGACCCCACAGCCTCCCTGTGCGGCCTCCTGCATCCCTCTGGACCGTGCAGGGATGTGCAGCCACGGGAGGGATGTGATGGGCATGGTTTGCTGGTGAGAGCAGGGAGAAAGAGGGGATCTCAGCTCCATCTGGGATCAGCTTTGCCCCAGGCTGCGAGTGGAGGGACAAGGCTGTTGTCCCCAGGGCACCCCATGCCCCAGAGCTCCCACCCACTTGTGGGCTGATGGGCAAGAGGAGAAAATGGCCAGCAGGAGTGACTGGAACGGGATAATGGCCCTTTACATGTTCCAAGGTCCTGATGGTGCTACAGTGCCAGGCCGGGATGGTGCAGCAGTCATGGGTGAGTGGTACCCCCAGGGGAAGGCAGATGAGGCTTCTCCATCAGCCTGGGCAGAGCCCTCACCATCGCAGTAGCAAACTGCCCTGCTTCCCCCTGCCCAGGGGTATGTGCTTTGTGGCTCTTGGAGAGAGCAGGAGGGGAGGCCTGAAGGAGCTCCAGAGCCTCTGGGCTAATCCTTGTCACTATCTATCACAGGGGACAAAGACTCAACACCCGCTATAACATCCTTCCCTAAAGTCTTCCTGTTTGAATAATTCAAGCTTTCTTTTTCTACCCTGCTTGCGCCAAAACAAACCTCATGCCCCTGTCTGGGTGAGGCTAAAATGATAAGAATGGCTCAGTTCCAGGAGCTCGACCGTGCTCAGCTTTCCCAGACTGCAGGAACTGTGACAGCAGAGAGCCCTGGGATTGGACAGAGAAGCAAAAAGCAGCGTGCAGAGGCAGAAAGATGAAAGCAGAAGAAGCAACCTCAGAGGTTGTTGAGGGTGCCTTGCTCTAGGAGTCCCATGGTGGGGGAGAGGTGCCCCCCTTCCTCAGCACTGCAGGGGAACCAACATCACAGCTGACAAAGGGCAGTTCTGTCAGCACTAACCAGTCTGTGCCGATGACACAACCAAGCAACTGCAGCTGCAGCAGCTCCTTGCACATGCTCCTCCGGCTCGGTCAGCTTCATTAGCAGTAAATGACATCTCTTTTCCTTCCATTGACCACTTCAGGGCTGCCAGATGGAGGATGGAGCTCACATCGCACGCCCCATCACACCTCCCCTCCACACCAGGGCTTGGCGGGCCGCTGGCCCCATGGCTGCTCCTAGCAGGCAGCAGGCTGGGGAGCAGAAGTGGTGAAGTTCCCATGGGCAAAGCCAGCCCTGGCTGGTGTTAGCCACAAAGCTGCCGTTCTGCAGCCACAAACCTTCTCACCCAGCAGTGCATCTTGCATTTGCCATTTCCCTGTGCACACTAGCATGGAGGAGCATGAAACTGCCACTGTTGGTTTCTGAATGATTCATTTCCATGGCAAAAAGCCACAATTTGGTTTTGCTTGGCAGCAATTCACCAAGACCTGGAGGCACTTCTTGTTCCGGCAGAGCTGCTCAGACGAACCAGGGAAAGCAGAGCTGGTTCTGCCAGGGCTTGCTATGAATCCAACAGAACCCAACACTTTCCCCCATACCTGTGTCAGGACTCAGACAGCCTTTGACCCCAGTAAAAGCACACGCTCATCCACTCTGGTGATGTCTCTGCCCATTTATATGGTGAGCTGGTGGCCTGCCACAGCCAACAGCACCAGTGTACAGGGATGTAATGCAGAGTAAGACCATGCAGGGAAGCAGGAGTGCAGAATAGATCCTTCTGGGGAGGGTAAGTGTGGGGAGGAGCAGAGCATCACCTATCTCAGGGGCTTTGGACCTTCCTTCTGTCCCTGCCAGGGACGAGCCACGTGGTGAAGGATGGTGACTCCACTGCTCTCACTTGCTGCTCCATGGTACCTGAGCTGCAGGTTTGTACTTCGAGAGAGGAAAATGCAGGTCCAGGAGCTCACCCGCTGGCCTTGGCATCCTCTCTGCAGTGGAGGGGGGCTTTGACTCCAGCTGCATCCCCAGGCTGTTGCAGGATGTTGGGAAGCCCCAGGTCACCCTCGCCCTGATTTGCCCTGCTTCCTAGGTTGGAGCTGTCCTGATCTGGTGACCTGCTGAGGCTTGAAAGCCTCTCTCATGCCAGGCAGGTTCTCCACCATTTGTTTCTCAGTTTTTTAGCCAGCAAATCCATCTTGTACTCAAGGAAACTTTTGGAGGGATTGGTTCAGGCTGGCAAAATATCTCAGATGTGGGAAACTTCCTCTTGCAGTGAACTCCGTGTTCCCCTGGGGGCTGAGGTTGAGGTGGCAAAAGACCTTCCTGCCTGCAAAGACCCTCCAAAGCAGAGTGAGACCCTGTCATTTGGTTGCTTTATGGAGGCCTGTGACTGTTGAGGTGACTATGAGCAGTCAGATGCCTCACCAGCCCAGTGAGCCTGTGAAGATGGATGAGGATAGAGGGGAAGGGGATGTTGATTATTTTGACTGTAGTAAGGCTCCCATAACACCTGCATTGGCAAACTGATAAAGGATCACAGAATCCCAGATGGGTTTGAGTGGAAGGGACCTTAAAGCTCATCCAGTTCCAATCCCCTGTAATGTACAGGGACCCCTTCCACTGGNAGCTCCTCCAGCTCCACCCCTTCCACTGGAGCAGGGTGCTCCAAGCCCCTGTGTCCAACCTGGCCTTGAGCACTGCCAGGGATGGGGCAGCCACAGCTTCTCTGGGCCATCACCCTGTGCCAGCGCCTCAGCACCCTCACAGGGAACAGCTTCTGCCTGAGAGCTCAGCTCAGTCTCCCCTGGGGCAGGTTCAAGCCATTCCCCTTGGCCTGGCCCTACAGGCCCTTCTCCAAAGCCCCTCTCCAGGTTTCTTGTAGGCTCTGATCCAAGAGTTCTCTGATCCAAGTGTGGATTAGATAAATGGGAGTGAGAGAGGCTGAGAACTGCCTGAATAGCTGGGCTTGGAGGGTTGTGATGCATGGTACAAAGTCCAGCTGGAGGCTACTTGCCAGTGGGCAGCTCCAGGGATCAGTACCCTTTAATATCTGAATGATCTGGATGTTGGGATGAAGTGCATCCTCATCAAGTTTGCAGGTGATGTGAAGCTGGAAGGAGTGGCTGGCGCACTAGAGGAACATGCTGCCATCCAGAGGGACCTTGTCAGGCTGGAGAAATGACAAAAAATCATAGAATCATAGACTCATAGAATTGTTAGTGTTGGAAGGGACCTTAAGATCATCCAGTTCCAACCCCCCTGTGTCGTGGTTTAGATCCAACCAGGCAGCTCGTTCACTCACTCAATCCCCCTTTCTTGCCCTCCCCTGCTTCCAGAGGGATGGGGGGAGAATCAAAAGAATGCAACTTTCACAGGTTGAGATAAGAGCAGTTCAGTAACTAAGGTATAACACAAATCACTGCTGCTACCACCAATAATAATAATGATAAAGGAAAAGAATACAGCATCCCATCAACCACAACAGATAACTCACGACACCCCACCAACCGAGTGCTGACCGACCACCTCTACCGACCACCTCTTCCATCCACCCTGAGAGCCCTAGGCCTTCTGGATCACTCCCAGTTACCTCCTGGGCATGACGTGCTATGGTATGGAATACCTCTTTGGTCAGTTTGGTCCTGTCAGTACAGTCCTGTCCCCCCCTCCTCCCCGGCAGAGCATGAGGCTCACAAAGTCCTTGGTCAGGGCAAACATCGCTCAGCAACAACCAAAAACATCGGCCTGATCAGCCTTGTTCCCGGGTTAAGTCAAAACACAGCTACTAAAGAGAAGAAAAACTGACTGCAACTGCTGAACCCAGGACANTCAGCAACAACCAAAAACATCGGCCTTATCAGCCTTGTTCCCGGGTTAAGTCAAAACACAGCTACTAAAGAGAAGAAAACTGACTGCAACTGCTGAACCCAGGACATTATCCACCCCTTATTCCATACCATTCATGTCATGCTCAGATCCCCCATTTTCAATATACCATCACTCTTACATATACACCCACTCTTATGTATACACCCACATATGCACACAGACAGAAAGAAAAAGATCATTTCTTAGTGCATGGACTAGTCCCTATAAAGCTGCTGAGTCCATCTGGTCCATGATGTCAGGCTCCATTTCTTGTAACAGTCTTTCAGGACAGAAAAGGCTGTGTGCAGTGTTCACACTCGTGAATAAACTAGGCCATAGTGTCCATTGCTAAGTCCACCCCTCGATCATGAGTCCATCTGTATGTTGCATCTCTGCTCTGGTGGCCTGAAGTGTCATGGGCCCACCAGGCTCAAAATGATTCACTGTCCCCTTCAGCAGTTTCTGCAGCTTGTTGCTGGGCACTCCATACAGCTGCTTTCCATCTCCAGTGCTTCCAGGGCATTGGAGGGACCCAGTGGACCAGATGCTGGCTCATACTGTCCCACACACCCGGCCACTCATGATTGTCCAGCCTTGGGGAAAATCTGTTGGTCCTCCCATATCGTTGTCTAACGCTAGACAAGACCCAAACCTGACCCTGGTTAACTCTTGAGATCAGACAGAATGGTTGTGGGTAGAACACACTCTGTGTGCATGCCACCATGCTGATCCCCATCACAATCAGCAGGCAGGTCCCAAGGGTACCCAAAGGCCATTCAAACCCTTCAGAACCCTCAAATGATGCTGCTGTGCTTGTCACCGGTGCTGCTGTAGCTGCTGTGCTTGTCACCGGGGCTGCTGTAGCTGCTGTGCTTGTCACCGGGGCTGCTGTAGCTGCTGTGCTTGTCACCGG
>NDXB01006993.1:0-25667 GCA_002631895.1 Agapornis roseicollis
CCACCGAACCACACAGCTTGGTGTCATGGGCAAACTTGCTGAGGGTGCACTCAATCCCACTGTTCATGTCGGCAACAAAGATGTTGAACAAGATCGGTCCTAACACTGATCCCTGAGGGACACCACTCATCACTGACCTCCAGCCGGACACTGAGCCATTGACCACAACTCTTTGCGTGCGGCCATCCAGCCAGTTCTTTATGCACCGAGTGCTCCACCTATCAAATTGATGTCTCTCCAATTTAGAGACAAGGATGTCGTGTGGGACAGTGTTGAACGCTTTGCACAAGTCCAGGTAGATGACGTCAACTGCTCTACCCCTGTCCATCAGTTCCGTAGCCCCATCACAGAAGGCCAAATTGGTCAGGCAGGATTTCCCCCTAGTGAAGCCATGCTGGCTGCCACCAAGCACCTCTTGTTTTTCATGTGCCTTAGCATGCCTTCCAGGAGAATCTGCTGCAACATTTTTCCAGGCACAGAGGTGAGGCTGACTGGTCTGTAATTCCCTGGGTCATCCATTTTCCCCTTATTGAACATAGGGGTTATATTTCCCTTTTTCCAGTCTTTGGGAACTTCCCCTGACTGCCATGATCTCTCTAATATGATGGCCAGTGGCTTAGCAACTTCACTCGCCAGCTCCTTCAGGACCCACAGATGGATTTCATCAGGTCCCATGGACTTGTGTACGTTTAGGTTTTTAAGATGGTCTCAAACCAGATCCTCTTCTACAGTGGGCCCAAGGTCTTCATTCTCACAGACCCTGCGTCTGACTTCCAAGACTTGGGTGGTGCAGTCATTGCCTTTCCCATTGAACACTGAGGCAAAGTAGTCGTTCAGAACCTCAGTCTTCTCCAAATCCTGCATAGCCAGTTCAACCAATAGCTTCTGGAGGGGGCCTAAGTTGTTCCTGGTCCATCTTTTATTTGCAATATACCTGTAGAATCCCTTCCTGTTATTCCTAACATCCCTAGCTAAGTTTAATTCTAACTGGGCCTTAGCTTTCTTTAGGTGTTTCCTAGCTTCCCGGACTACATCCCTGTATTCATCCCAGGCAGCCTGTCCTTGCTTCCACCTTTTGTGAGCCTCTTTCTTCATTTGAATTTTTCTCAGCAGCTTCTGTGATTCTATGATTCTAAAATCAAACATCTCCCATGCCCCTCTGGCAATCCAAACTCATGCTGAGTTGACTGTGAGGATATAAATCACTTGGTCTTTTACCAGCAATAAAAAAAGGAGTAAAGTCTCAATGTCCCCAGATCCAAGGTACAGGAAGTCTTGGTGCTCTTGGACTCAGCAGAGCCTGAGCAGCGAGTGCTTCCTGGTGAACCTCCCAAAAGCTCTCCACTGTTACCACAGGAAAAGGTGTGTGTCAGAGTTATGCAGGACGTGGAATAATATCCACTGGATGTGGGAGTCATTAGCTTCTTTGAAAATTTGGATTATATTGTTTAGGTATCTTGATTTAAAAAAGTAAAAGTCATACTGAGTCTTGACAAGCAGCTTAAAAATTAGCAGGTGAAAAAATACTTCACTTTTTCGATATGATAATTTTTCATTCTGATGTAGAAAAGCTGAAAAAAAACCCATCAAACCCAACCTAAAGTTTGACCTCTCTGGAACTGGGCATCTACTATGAAACCTGGAGCCAGGTGAATTATGCACCCTAAATTAAAACAGATAGGAGTACAAACTTATCATTGTCGTGCATGTAAGTATTATGTATATAAGAATACATAACATAGTTTTCCTGTATACCCTATTGTCCTGGGTTCAGCAGTTGTAGTCAGTTTTTCTTCTCTTTAGTAGCTGTGTTTTGACTTAACCCGGGAACAAGGCTGATAAGGCCGATGTTTTTGGTTGTTGCTGAGCGACGTTTGCCCTGACCAAGGACTTTGTGAGCCTCATGCTCTGCCGGGGAGGAGGGGAAGCCGGGAGGAAGGAGGGACAGGACTGTACTGACAGGACCAAACTGACCAAAGAGGTATTCCATACCATAGCACGTCATGCCCAGGATGTAACTGGGAGTGATCCGGAAGGCCTAGTTCTCTCGGGGTGGTTGGAGGAGTTTGTTGGTCAGCACTCGGTTGGTGGGGTGTCATGAGTTATCTGTTGTGGCTGATGGGATGCTGTATTCTTTTCCTGTATCATTATTATTATTGGTGGTAGCAGCAGTGATTTGTGTTATACCTTAGTTACTAAACTGTTCTTATCTCAACCTGTGGAAGTTGCATTCTTTTGATTCTCCCCCCATCTCTCTGGAAGCAGGGGAGAGCAAGAAGGGGGGTTGAGTGAGTGAACGAGTTGCGTGGTTGGTTGGGTTTAAACCACGACACCTATATACTGTAATTTTGCAGACTGTTGAAAAGGTGGGCCTTAGGCTTCAGTAGTTCTGTCTAGATGGTAATATGTATTTGGAGGAACATTTTGTATGCATACATTTTTGCTTGAATATTCTTCATCTTTATAAATGCAAAGCTTGAAGTTGCTTTGAGGTTTGGCAACTTGGAAATTATTCCACTGGAGACAATTAATATACAGTGCTTTTAATTGTATATATTTTGATTGTATCTGTTAGCACAATCTGTAGTGAAGATGTCCCAACATTTCACCCTTTAAGAGACCTCTTTTAGTTACTTATAACTTTGCCAAATGGTCTTTAGACTGAAAAAAAATCTTACCAGATGCTTTTCCTTTTCCTGATAATTTTATTGTTTGTTTCTCAATTTACAGATAAAATAATGTAAGCCTTTATGAGAATGTGGCTAGACAAAAAGTGCATTATGTTGCCCATGCTGAAAATGTACATTTTTACCTTTGAAGTTTTACTTAACTTGCTAAAGTAAAAATACTATATTGAACAGGAGTGGAGGGGCTTTATGCTAGGGAAATATTCCAGCTAAAAAATCTGAAAAATCTATCCAAATTTTAAAAATTCCATATCAAAAGTGTTCAGCAAAGGCTTGCTACAGATTTAAACTAGAGATAAAAACTCTGAGGAGCCCACCTGCTGTGGACTTACTCAGGGCTGCACAGACAATTTTCCCTGTGATTACAGCCAAGCACCACAAAATGTGTGCCTCTCAGGGACCTTTGAGTTGACAGAGTGCAGAGGAGAAAAAAACCTAGTTTGAATGCAGTGTAGGCAAAAGTGGAATTTAGGAGTTAGAGATTGTATACACAGAGAGAGAACTGGAAGCAGCATGATAATCTAGGGTGGGATCATGAATTGCCATGTGTAGATGCAGGAGATGGGGACTGGAAGCTTGTGTGGAAGTTAAGGTTCAGAGGATGGAAAACAACCGAGGTGGAAAAAGGAAGAGAATTGAGGTTAGTTGAGCAAAGGGACCAGGACAAATATGTGAAGTAAATTTGAGGAGGATTTCAGGGAATGGGATTGAAAATGAACAGCAGCTAAATCAGGGATTGGGTAGTGCAAGAGGGCTAAATGGTAGTTTGGGAGATAGTTAGCGGTTAAGCTGAATTATTTGGGTAGGTAAGAAGACATGAATGTAAAAGGCATAAAGAGAACTGTAAGAGTCAAATAAAACATTAAAACAATGTTTTAAAGGTGTAAGGGAAAGTTAAATGCAAGCTTTTAACACATAGGAAATGCCAACATTGATACTGCTTTTGAAACTTTAATTTGAACCCTTGGGCACAAGCATGATGATACACTGTTATGGCATGATGATAGACTATTTCTTTTACAGAAAGCCAGCCTTACTCATGGAACCCCATTATAACAAATCTCCTCTGGGTTTCCACAAGGTTATAAATTGAAGATTACAAAACTTCTGCTTCATTGACTCTGGCAGTTAGAAGGTGTGAAATGCATTAAGCAGTGGATTGCTAGAAGGAAAGCCACCTGCATGGAGATGCTGAAAATTAGGTTCCTTCTTTGCCACTGACAGTTCTTGTGATACTAAACAAGTAAATTTAACCTAATTTTCCCAGATGGTCACTAATTGCACATTTTCAGCCAGCTACCCAGAGATCTGAGATCCAGTTTGAAGTTGTATTGGCTAGTCATAGCTGAATTCTCCTGGAACAATGCTTCAGACATAAGGACTTGAAAAGTCAGGTCGTTGGCACCTTGAACACTGAATATTACAAAACAGTGTAAGTTCTTGTTTTCTCAGTCTATGGCAGCTAATGTTTCTTACCTCAAACTGTTCCTCAGGTCCAGATGTCACTCCAAATAGAGAATCAGAGAGAATCATAGAATCATAGAATGGTTTGGCTTGGAAAGGACCTTAAGATCATCTAGTTCCAACCCCCCTGCCATGGGCAGGGACACCTCACACTAGACCATGTTTCCCAAGGCTCTGTCCAGACTGACCTAAAACACTGCCAGGGATGGAGCGTTTACCACTTCTTTGGGCAACCTGTTCCAGTGCCTCACCACCCTCACATTAAAGAACTTCTTCCCTATATCTAACCTGAACTTCTCCTGTTCAAGTTTGAACCCATTGGTCCTTATTCTACTGCTACAGTCCCTGATGAAGAGTCTCCCCCTGGCATTGTTAGATTCTCCCTTCCGATACTGGAAGGCTGCTATGAGGTCTCCACGCAGCCTTCTCTTCTCAAGGCTGAACAGCCCCAACTTTCTCAGCCTGTCTTCATATGGGAGGTGCTGAAGCTCCCCTGTCATCCTTGTGGCCCTCCTCTGGACTTGCTCCAGCAGTTCCATATCCTTATGTTGAGGACACATTGCATTTGGAAATGTAATTTAATTTGGTTATTCTACAATTTATTTGAAATTGAATACCTCAATAAAAAACCTTTATTTATGTAGAACTACATGGATTTGTTTATTTCATCTTGAACATTTAGTTCAGTCCTACAGGGATTTTGGCACTTTTTTGGTTAACTTATGATTCAACTAGGGGTCAACTACATTCTTGAATTAAATACATAAGGAGAAAAAAAAACAATAGCTCTGGAAGACGAAAACTATTGTACTTTGCATTTACTGAAATAAAACCTATATGGTTCAGCTTTGTAACTAAAATAGAACGTCAACTTTTGGATACAAACCAGAGTACAGTTTGGAGTTTCAGTAAAATATCATGTAGAAAAATTAATTTCAGTGGAACAATAGTCTGCAGTGTTGCATTCATTTAATTTTCAAACTTAGGAAACCCAGACTGTGATTCTTTTATACCCAAGTAGCGTTCATTAAATGACAGCTAATGTAGGAAGATACAGAGCCAAAAACCTAGGATAGAAAAGGAACATTTTTTGTAGTAATGTGGGAGGGTGAAGCTCAAGAGTGTTTTATATCTTTTAGTGACTCAGGTATTACATACTAAGATAAGTGCCTAACAGCAGAACAGCTTGCTATGTAACTTCTTAGGCTAGATGACTGAAAGCAAAGAGTTACGCGAGGGAAAACGTAAGAATGCTTGGTTCAGCTGAAATCAAACTCAGGACAGTCATAATCCTGGAGTGGTGTTTACAGCTCATGATCAAATTTAAAAAAAAAAAAAAAATCAGAGCTGGAGATAACACCAAAGAATTCCGATGTGGTTTGGTTTTGGTCTGGTTTTTTTTCCCCTGAGCATTAAATGGTGAAAACCTGAACTAGAACCTGTCATTTGTTATGTATGTGCTAATTTTGCTATTCTTTTTTTCCTTTCCACCTGCCCATTTTCCGCCCTCCCTCCCTCCTCCACCCTTTGTTTTTTTAATTCCCATTTTGGACATACGCACTGTGGCACCTTCCATTAACAGCTCTAATATCACCTCCCCCTGAACCAAACATCTGAACAACTTTATAGTGGAGAAAATTGTTATTCTCCCACATAACTTTTGACTGCTGGAAGAGAAACAAAAAGGTTCAGGCCTCCTGAATTGCACAGAGATAGTTCATTGGAGAAACAAGCAAACTCCTCAGACCTTTTTCTATTTCTTAACACGACTTTTAAGACAACAGAGACAATCCTTTCCCTTCTAAAAAGGTAATTCAAAAATAAGGAATGTGTTTTCTTCTATTTTGAACGTGTATGAGGATGCATGCACACTTTCTTGAAAAACAAAAATTCCTTTCTCATAGGAAAAGTTAACAATCCGTTGCAGAAAAATGACTTCAGTCTTCTAGGCTGTGAGAATGAATGTTACTGCATTTGAATTACAGATCTAAAACATTGCAGGGGTTTTCTCTAATTTTCCTTTGAGCAAGGCACTGTCTTGTCTTGAAAACAAGTTCATGAGATTACAATCCAACACACTATATACTTCAATTTTCTTTAGAACAGCCCCTTGAAACCATGAAAGAGATGATTTAGTGTAAGAACTGGATTCTCTTACCTTTTGTATGAAAGGAAAGACTGTGAAGGAGCAAAATTTTCAAGAGTAATTAATTTTGCAAGAAAAAAGTCATAACAGTATATGCAGGTTAGTGATCCAGCAATCTGGCAGAAAAGCTTGAAAATGTAGCTTTCAGCATCTCAATAAGGTGACCTTGCAAGTTGCAGCAGGTATGATCTGTTGTTTTCACAGCCTACAGCCAGAAGGGGTCATTAGACCCAGTAGTTTTACCTCCTATAAACTAATAGGTTTCGTCCAGATCTGTTACTGCATTACATTCAATACAAGCAATTAAGCTAGATGAATAAGGTTTTGATGCTTAGGAGAGTAAGAGATTTGTTAGTTACAGTCAGAAAACAGAATGCGTACGGTGACATGTTTGCCTAAGGTCATGGCAAGAGCTGATGACCCAGTAGATGATGTGATCTCAGAAGATGAACCACACTTCATGCTATAGAGGAAGAAAAAGTCCTCTCAAGTACTTGTCACATCTAATGTGAAGGTTATTCTTTTCCACATCTAAATCTCGCAATGAGTGAAAATCTGAGTATATGAGGAGAATGCAGGAATGCAAAAACAAAGATCCTCAACACAGCCTTAAAGCAAGAATTCATTCTGCATGAGGTCCCATATCCAGGTATGGTTGATCTCTGGTAGTGCAGAGGATAACTCACTCATATGTTGCTAATTCTACATGAGGCAGAAAAATACCATACAGATTCTTGCTGGTGAGTAACTAATGGCCCTATGTGAGAGATCCAATTGTAATGGTTGTTTTACTGCACAAGTGTAATTTCACAACATGCTGACAGCACTGCCTACAATATCCCCAAGGCCTATGAAGGATGAAGATAAGCATCACTTCACTAGATGCAGACTTGGTTAAACCAGAGGGAACTGCACACCTATCCAGTCAGTCCAATGGACCTACTACACTTTTTCTCAGGAACTTGATTAAAGCAAATCTTTTTAGAATGAATCTTGCTTGAGATTCTGACATGTGTCCTAAACTCTCTGCATATTTTTCTAATACTTTCCATTTGCCACACCAATAGAATTTAAATCAGATTCCCAATTTTATTTTTGATAGCATAGCACCAGTAAGCTAAACTAGTGTTAGAAATAAATCCCAAATCAGAATTTCAAGCTTATTTCCATAAGAAAATGGCAGTACAACTGGTGATCCTTTGCCATTAAGAACTATTAAATCTCTAACAAATTAAAAAGCATAATAATGTAAATGAAAACTCTGGTTTCAAATGGAAACTAATCAAAGATAGCTACCAACATCAGTTAATGGCACAGCAAGGACATAATATTTAGGCATGCATTTTATATATATACATCTGCTAATGTAAGAAAGTAGAATACAGCAAGCAAGTTTCCGGCTAACTCATGCTTTTAAAAGAGGTCTCTGTTTCTGACTGGTGGTGTCAGACCAGTGCACAATAGAAAAGTATGCAAACAGGTATAAGGCCTCTGCCAATTGTTTTTTTAACGTTGGATCATAAAATATTTTCTTGCATAATGATAGTAACAGTAAAGTGGCACTAGTGTGAAACTGATAAAATCAAGATCTTGAGTAGGTTAATGTGTTTTTGCAAGTGACCACAAATAGCAGTTGTGAATGGAAATGTGCAGCATCTACTTCAAAAGGCATCCATTATTGCAGTATTATGAGGGAAAAAGAAAGGATAACATCATAAGAGGTCCTGGTGCTAGCTGAGGCTCTGTTGAACTGATGGATAAAGACATCTCTAAATCAGAGATTTGTGGCACATGAAGGATCATGTGCTGTAAAATGTGACCATTTACATGGGTCCTGTACAACTGGGCACACATAAAAAGGGATTTCGATTTTCAAGTCTCTTTTGTCTCTGTTGGTATGTGCCATTCACTATCTTTTAAGTACCATGGAACATACCTAGTACCTAAAACTGAATGATGGGCCTCAACTCTTGCATTTTGCCTGTGTGAAGTTAAAAGCTTTAGTATAACAGACTTCATTTAGACAAGCAAACAGAAACAAATATGATATTTACTTACTGTAGGTGCTTTCAGTACATAAAGTTAAAGAGCCATCTGTTTCTCTGGCTGGTTTAAACCGAATCAGGGCACTGGTTTCAGTCGAATCAGGGCAGGACGAATTTGATGCAATACGTTCACCTGGTCACCTAGCACACAGCAGAGACATTCCCTTTGTGTGGAAGTCTGCGAGCACTCAGTTTGCCATCTAGTGGCAACTATTTTGAACGCAGTAATTTAAAACGGTAGCTGTTTTAAACACCAAGGTGTATTATCAGAGTTTCATGAAGACGTCCATTATCAGTTAAAAAAGATTTTAAAGTCTCAAAGGGTAACTGAATGTATACCCAGCATTGTACATTCAGACAGTAAAAAAATCCTGACCTAAGCTGACTAACATAAAACCATTTCAAATTGCACTTTCTGTACAGTGTGGCTGGATCTATATCACCTGTAGCATTTGATATGAAAGAAGGTGGAACAAAATGCTGATAATTAGACATCTTCTAATTCACCTGTCTCACTCTCCTGCCTGTCTCTCTGGGATTAAAAGAAATGCAGTTACTGAAGATTTTCACATAGCCAAACTGTGGCCCTACCCAAGTAGTCTCAATGACTGGAATAGCAGCTGCTCATGTGGGAAAAGCAAAGACATGGTCAAGTCAGATTGCTTTTATTAGGGTTATGAGTTACTAACAGAAAGACTAGTCACAGCTAACGACCACATGCCATACCTTCTAACCCAAAGCAGCTACCAGAATCTGCTCAGGAAATGCAAAAAAGATGTACTTTCTGGTGGTGGATGGCCTGGTAGTACTTAAGCATTTGTGTATGTGGGTATATTTTACTTACTTTTAATGATAATTTCACTATTCTTAAGAGTTGCTGGATGTTTATCTGCTTGTAGTACTTAAATGAGCTTTGTTACTACACTATTCATTGCCTTATTACCATATGTATCGTGATGTGGGAAATGTATCTGACACGGGGAAATGCTGTTACCTTATTATACAGATAAATGTCTCATTGGTTCAAATTCGAAGTGGCAAAGACTTCTGCCTTTCCTTCTGCACAAGGAATTCCATACATTTCATAAGAAGCCTAAAAAACCAAACCCAGTGTCAGAGTACAGTGTCCCTAGACCTGATTTTAAAATAGTAAAAAGATATGAGTCCTGCATGTTTAAAATCTACTGGGACCCAATCCCATAATGATGAGATGAAATACTTGACAGCCAACTGATATGAGTCAGTCTACAAGACATGCCAAACAGGTAGCAGTAGACAACTTTGGTGAATGATGGGAACCAAAAGGTGATAAAAGGTCAGAAATGAACACAGGTTCTCCAAATTTAGAGTACCCTGAACTGATGGGGAAATCCCCCAGACTCTGAAAACTTGAGCGATGTGATGTGAAATATTTGATTCAGGCTGCTGAAATTCATATTAGGATGACATATTAGCTATCATCCTGCAGAAAACTGTTTAACAATGAATCCTATTAAACTGGAGCTGTACTAAAAAGCTGTTGAAATACATTATGGAGATGACTTAAATACAATTTTTTGTCTATTTTCTGACAAATATTAGCTGGACCTAATGTCAGAGAAGCAGTAAGATTGAGAAATTTTTTTTGGATGAAAGAACTTATCAGGTTTCTGAGCTTAATGGTATATCTGCTTACACTGTAGTAGTCAAAACTATGGATATACATAGATGTTTCACTGAGTTACTGAATGCATCTGTATTCAACCTCCTACTCAGTGGTCACAGACAAATGCTCAATTCATTGAAAATATGAAAAAATATGAAAATATGAAAATAGCCCCAGTTGCCAACCTAGTTGTGATAAAGTGGCTTGCATTCTGTTCTGGGCCATGAATCACGGTCACAGGAGTTAATTAAAGATCTAGTGGCAGGGTCACCAAGGTCAAGTGAATGAGTTTGTCTATATGTAATTAGGACAGAACAGAAGATAATGAAGTTCAACAGGTGTAACTGAGAGCAGAAAATGTCTGTTGTATTCAAGTGCTTTACTTGAAGATCCAAAATTGATTCTGGAGTGAAAAGTTGGGAAAAATACCTTTTTACTTGTCAATGGAAGATTTTTTTTTTCTCTAGATACAACAGGTCTGAAAACAGACAATGTCCCAGTGCTGTCTTTACTCTCATTTTCAAACCCACTATACTCAAGCGTGTGAATAATGCAATTGTTTCAACAGCACACATTTTTATTTCCTAGGCAAATGCAGTGTATCTATGACTGCAGAAAAATAAAGATAAATGAGAAAAAACTGTAGATGGATATTCACCCTGGATATGGTTTATTCGACGTCAGATCAGTTTTAGAATTTCTGCATTTTCTTACATTAGAACAATGAGTTCAGCATCAAGAAGGCACATAACAAAAGCCATGAATTTGCGGCATTTTTCAGTCTAATAAAAAAATATATGCTTTATCCTGACTTCTCTATACAGACATCTCTTGCTCGCAAACTTGCCATTTTTAAAGCAGTCGTTTTCCTTAAGTACCAATAAATGCAGCAAAAGCATTGCCCCATGAGCAGGACAAAATGCATGCAGAACAATTTACTGCATAATCCTAAAAACCCAGTGTAAAAGCACTGAGGCAGGTTTATTTAAGCTCCATCTTCAGAGAGCAAAGGTAAACGTGTGAACACGTATGTGCCCTGATAGTCCTTCCCCAGCAATTCCCAGCTTTGTATTAACAGATTTATGATAGTTTTAACACATTTTATGATAGTTTTTTACCAGGAGAACGTCAGCACTTTGCCCAGGTGTGAAACCCAAGATGAGTCCCTGGATTACTTTTCAGGCCAAGGGGGTTGAACACATGGGACACAGCAGAAGAATGTTTTGATGATTGCTGAGAATTTGTTACAGGATGTTAGGGGAGGAAACAAATTCTGGAAAACAGGGAATTTAGGTGATTTGGAGAGATACAAATGTGGAAAAGTGCTTTTGTGCGTGTGAGTCTGGACCAATAACTGGAATAGGGCTGCAGCCTAAGGGGCTCATATATCCAGATCTCAACAACAGGGTTGACTGGGATCCAAGGACCAGCTACTGGCAGACAGTGTCTGATACAGATACTGGGGAGATCTACCTTGTATGTACGTATAGATTATCTTCTCACTAAAGAGCTTCCAAACTTCTCAGCCAGGGAGGGGAGCAGGATGACACCACTGGTAGTGGCTGTGTTCATGTGAGTATTTGGTGTGCCTGTGTGCCACATATATATGTGTGTGTGTATATATATATGCGCATATGTGATGTATATGTATGCTCTGTGTGTGTGTGCTTACTGGGTATACATTTCAGCCACGCTACTGTTCAGACCTGGGGATATGGAGCTGCAGCAGCCTGACCTCTCTCAGGCTGTTCAATCCAGCATGATATTTTCTTCTAGCAGTGGCACCAGTTCTGCAACTGTGGGTCAGGTTTTGTGGGCCTAAAGTGATTTTTTCAGTGCTTCACTGTACTCATCAAAAATTCCTACTAACACTAGCAGAGATGCCAGAATATCTTCAAAATGTAGGCGGTGGTAATCAGCACATTAAGTTTCTCAGCAGAAAGGCCAAATATTGGTTTTTTTTAAATACAAACAATTAAAATTGGTTCTTAGACATAGAGTTGGGTGAGGGTGGAAAGTTTACATTGCTGCAATTGTGTTATAGCTTCTCTCTGGCTAAACAGAAGACTTTGTTTTCAGTTCTATCAATCTCACACCAGTCACAAACAATACAATTAATTTCCACTTTGAATAAATAAAGCCTACCAAATTGGTTCCTTTGCCAATACTTTTAAGTTTTATGTTGAACTTCTTCACAAAGCCAACAGTGTCAGTTAACAAAACAAAAGATGTTGTTTACTATTTTTGCCACTACCTAAGCCAGCTTCTTAGATACAAGTAGCTCATCAGGGTTAATTATCACTAAAAGAATCCAATTAATTTGCAGTTGGAAAATCAAAAGGAATTATACTTTTTTTTTTTTTAAATTGAATTCTTTCAATATTATAAACATTTTAGAGTTCATGGAAATTCAAGGAGACAACTTTTCGGGAGCTTTAGGTCCCTAAAATTCACCTCTTATTTAATCAGTTATATTGAAAGCTCTTTTACATTATATTATTAGGAATGAGGACATCGTTAAAGAAATCCAACAAAATTTGGAACTCATATTACTATTTATAATAATAATAATAATAAAAGATTGATACATTCAAAGCATATTCCTGCTTCCACTTCATTCTTAGATTTCCCATCCCTCAAAATTTATCCATCTACAGCCAAAGTTAGAGAAGGAAAGAGCCCAATTGCTTTAATCCTTATGGAGGTAGAGCATAGATCTCACATAATTCTAGCTCCTTCCATATGGGAGCCAAGCTGTCATATTGAGGCTATAAAATGCATATATGATCAAAAGCAAAGTGTAGGGGCTGTCTTCCATAGGATACAATTAAGCTATATTTGCTAGAGTCATAATGCATTCAAGAACAGTCAAGTAACAGACAAGAAATGTAGTGCATTTTACTTTTGAAGATGTGTTTTCATCCAGTTCCTTTCATGGCATTGACAGTCTTCCAGTCACTGCAGTGAAAGGACAAAAATAGTGGCCACTGCTTATTTTTCCAAGCATTTCTATCCTCATACACAATGTCAGTAGAGTTCCTCCCCATCAGCAGATGGAGACAGAGTACACAATTTTTGATGTCATCATCCTTCAGTTAATTAAAAATGACCAGGCAACCCAGACAGCATCCCTTTGGTTGATCTTTGTATTTTCTAAAAGATTCCAGGATAATGAATCGACATACGTTGGGTTTTAGTAATTTCCCTGATATAAAATCTTTTTTTTTCATGTTTTGAATAACCTAAGAAATGTGATTCTGGGTTAGCTCTACTTCTTACAGCACAACACTGTAGCACAAACAATCAGTACAACAGCAACACAAACCACTTGTTAACTTCAGTGCAATATTGCTGTATGAAAGAGTTCTTGAAACCATTCTTAATTATTTTTTTGCAATGCTGTTTGACAGCATCATAAATTGTTGGCTTAAATGGGAACATTCTAAAAGAGAACACCTCCGTAATAAGCTTAGACAGCAAACTTAGCAGGAAGGTTTTGTAAAAACTTTCTAACCGTTCATTATTAAAAATTGACATTTTGTTTTGGCCCAGGTAGCACATAGAAACTAGGTTTTTCCTGGGTAGTATTAAAGGCCATTATCTGTTTCTTAAAAACAAATACAGCCCTATAGAAGTAACCTTAATTTCACTTCCAAATTCTCCATTCTGCAATGATTTTGATACCCTACCAAAGTAACTGTTTCCTAAATGTTTCCATAAGGCAAATCAGCATAAACTCCAGGGGTTGAAAAGTAATGGAGTACTATTTTTCCTCATAGTTTTAATAAAAATCTGTAGCATGATTCCAGAAAATACTCTGTGTTTCAAAGTACATCCTTTTGAAGCCAAAATAGACAATTAATTTTATCCTTTATTAAACCTTGTCTTCTGTTTTTCTCTACTGAATTTGAAGAAAAGAAGAAATACAAAAAGTGATTATTCCGTTATCTTGCCATTTTGCTAACAGCAACACATCTCTTCAGTTCAATAGCCTGGAGAAGAGAAGGCTGAGTGAAGACCTCATAGCAGCCTTCCAGGGGGCCTATAGAGATGCTGGGGAGGGACTCTTCATTAGGGACTGTAGTGACAAGACAAGGAGTAACGGGTTCAAACTTAAACAGGGGAGGTTTAGATTGGATATAAGGAAGAAATTCTTTACTGTTAGGGTGGTGAGGCACTGGAATGGTTTGGCCAAAGAAGTTGTGAATGCTCCATCCCTGGCAGCGTTCAAGGCTGGGTTGGATGAAGCCTTGGGTGGCATGGTTTAGTGTGAGGTGTCCCTGCTTATGACAGGGGGGTTGGAACTACATGATCTTAAGGTCCCTTCCAACCCTAACTATTCTGTGATTCTAACTTTCATTATTGAGTGATGTATTCAGTATTTTGGGTCACAAACAGTTTCTTCTAATTGAATTTTTTTTTTGCTTCTGTTCACTGGATTCCCACAATACAGGTTTTTCCAATCTTGAAGCAAGGATACAACAGAAATATTATCCTTTCTCTTACTGTATTTAGAGTTTTCAACTGTGTAATAAGAACAGAACATCTTTGTCTTTCCAACAAATCCATGCCTATAACTTCCATTACATTTTAGTCGAACTTGGTGACTTTGATTTTGTCTGCGGTCTTTGTCTAGTTGAGTTGACTGTTTGTGAAGAAGTAAGTCAGTGAATGTAAATGCCTGTTGTGTTTAGTAATGGTCTTAGATTAATGGAATCCATTACTTTTGCAATTATCTTGTTACTTAGAGCTACTGCAAAAAGTTTATGTGAATTAATTTTGGGTCATGACTGTTTTCAGCTGATATTTTGTGTAGATAGTATGCTCTTCTAATGAAACTTTTTTTCCTTTCAAATATTTTTTTAATTATCAAAGCAAAATTTTCTTCATTAATTTGCTACTCACAACTATTGCAATTTTTTAAGCAAATTAATTTAGTTTTTTAATTCTGTTTCAGTCTATTCCTTTGACATCACTTCAGCCCTCAACATAGTATTTAACTGATATAAAGAACTTTGTGCTAGCGTTTTGCACAAGAAGTAATTTCTCTGACAGCATTTGCAGTTTGGAGCTATGGAATCCATGAGTGAAAACTCTTGTTTGCTAAGTGCAGACTATATTTTAAAGCAGATACTTTCATTTTGTATAATTAAAAAGGCATAAACACCCCCTAAATAAAACCCCAAACTAAAGAAACTTTCACATACTATGTTAGTGACTGGATAAAAAAAAGTTAATTCTTGATTCATTTTCAGAAGTGTTCCCTTATATGATCTCCTTTTTCCAAATAACACAACATACTGAAAAATAATATGCATGTAAAAAGTCAAATTTGAATCCATTAAAGTACTGCTCAGTAGAAGCTGGATCTGCTCTAAAGCAGACTAAAATTCATTCTACTGAAGGAATAAAATAATGTTCAGGAAAAGAAGAGTCATAACATTAATCCATCATTTCTTAACCTACTTATACCTAATTTAATGTGAATTATACTTGATGTAAGAAAGTGATGGTCAGAAGATGAATGTTATCAAAGAACATTGTGAAGAATGTACCACTTTACATACTACATAGTCAATAGAAGTAGGACTTGTAAAACTAATTAAAAATAGGAAGATATAATAACACCAAGGAACTGTAATCAAATGAGTGCTGAAAAAAGCAAATAGAAGGCAGAAAATAATGTTAATAATGTTGTTTATAAATAGGCAAGGCATATTATGGATGTGCTTTGGCGGACTGTAGCTACGAAAGTATGAACATTAAATGAGCTGTTAGGATTTTCTCTTTACTCTTCAGCAGCTTACAGTTAGATCACAGATGGCTTCTGTCTCAATTCCATTTAATCCAATCTACTTACCTCACTCTGCCCTATACTCACCTATATGAATGGGGGTTTTTGGGTGGAAAACAGCTGCTTCTTCCTGCTGATGTTGGCATATGGAATATAGCAACAGCACTTCCTTTCACTCATCATGTGTCCATGGCTCTCAAGGTCAAAACTGCTGAAACCAAGGTAAAGGGAATTAAGTTTGTTTAGTGTTGTATGTCACCAGATAATATTTAGAGAATTAGACAGCTACTGTGGGGCTTGAAAAGGCTGTTACTTTCATTCTTACAGAGTGTTCTTCAATGTTTTCTTCCTAAAAAAAACCTACCAACAAACCACAAAATAAAGGACACTTTATACTATAGTACTGGTAGTAAGTACTGCAAAATGTATCTTATAAAAAGGATTTGAAAATATGTGATGCAGTTCCATTTATGAGATACTATTCTTGGACATGTCTGATAAAATCCTACATTTGATGACACCAGTGATTTCCTAAGATTTTTTCTTTAACATTGAATAAATGACCCTGCAGTTTTTAACTTTTCTTTTTTTTTCTTGCTTTGAAATACCTGAATATTTAGAAAGAAAGAGTTAGAAAGTAAAAAGTATTCTGAGATTTAAGAAAATATATGTTTAAATTTGAGTGGAAAAGTGAAATAAAATGGAAAAAATTAAGTAGAACGTGATGCAACTGGAAAATTTGCAAAGGATTTTTTATTTCCATGTTACGTGCATTTCCTTAGTTTACTCAACTAAGCAAGGCATGCTATACCTAATACGTGACTACATCCTTAGGACAGGGACTAAGAATATTCTGGCTACACAGATAAAAATACTGAGACTTTGACACAAATGAAAGTTTGTTGCTGACTTCAAGGGACTATAGGAATTCACTACTATAATTAGAGATCCACTGGTCATTGGCTCACAGCCATCCTTCAGCTCTGTGGTTTTTACTAAAGTCATATCTAACTGCTTTTATTGCAGTACGAATCTACATCTAGAACAGATAAGGCTTCAAGGAGGCATTTGCTAGAGGAGGGACAGTGGGTAAAGGAGAATTACAGGAAATGTGCCTCTGCTCAGAGTAAGGGAATTAAAATTATCCCCACGAAAAATGTGCCAACTTCAAATGCTTAGAGATACTTTCAGGTGGGTAGGAGGCAGCATGGCTGCCAAACTTGTATGTCACATTGTAGTTAATTAACATTACAGCAACAACGGATTACACTGTGGAAAAGAAGTGATCAAATGGGTTGTTTGGCCAGTTTTAATTTAGAATAAGACGACAGGAAAAATGGGAAAGTGGTATTTAGCCCTCAGACTAACCTGGCTGAAGAGCTCAATTGTTCTCAGTTTTTGTTTGGCTTTATTTTGACTTAGGAAAAGAAGCAAAATTGTGCTAGACTTACTTATGGACAAGTATCAATTTGTACAGGCATGATGGATTTCTCTCGTATTGCATTAGAAACTGAAGCTTCTCACTCTCTCCTTGTAGTAGGTAGATGAACTATTCAATATTTAGCACTTCTCAATATTCAGCAATATAAAAAGAAATCTTTTGCTAAATTCACAGAACCCACACTTCTGTCAATGTCGGGTAGTTCTGTAAACATGTTATCCAAAACACAGCCATTCCAATAACTAAGGCCAGAAGCAAACATTAGAGATGTTTGGGTAAAGCTTCATCCAGAAACGCATCTGGTTGTGCTTTGAAGCATTATTTTTTTTTCCAAAGACAGTTTGTTCCATTGCCTAATTGCCTTTACAATTAAAAATGTCCTTCACACATCTTTCAGATTTGTCTAACTATAACCTATAGCTGTTTACTTCTTGTGGCTTTTCTGATAGATTAAAAAGCCCTTAAGTACCTGGTATTTTCTGCCTGTGAGGGTACTTATCCATCATAATCAAATCAGCCCTCAGAGCTAAACAGATTGACCTCTTTAAGGCTATAGTCCTAATGAAAAAAAAAAAAAAATACAAACAAAACAAACCCTCAATGCCATTTCTGGCCATCAGCTCCCTGTAGTGGCTCTTCTCTGCACCTTCCTAATTTTTTAACTTACTTTAAAAATTGCTGGCACTGAATTGGATGCCACTTTGTCTTCGCAGTGCTGTGTTTAGAGTTAATACTTCTGTTCATCCTCTCCCACCTTAAAACCCAAAGCCTTAAGGGCTTTTGTGTCACAATATTGCAAGAGAAGCCCATAAAAACGAGTTAGTATGAGCTAATGCTCATCTACAGGCTTTTTCAGGGTCACTGACTCCATGAATAAGGGCTCCTTTTACCAACATGTAACAAACTGTGTTAAAATGGAAATTGCACTGTAGAGCTGGCTTGTGTTACATTTTTCACTGCCATCTCACCTGCCAACTGTGTTTTATTTAAAAATGGGGACTTGAAAATATTTTATAATTTTTTTTCCTTTATTAATATTCAGTCATTTGTCAAGAACATTATCCAAATTTACCCTCAAAATCTACAGCAATGATAAGGACACCCAATAACCAATTTAGATGAAAATTCTTGAATAAGAAAGAAAATATATAAAAAGAGCAAGTCTCTTTCAAGCTTTTCTAAATGATTGCTTAAACTTCATAGTATCTTATATTTTGGGGGGTTGGTTTTATTTCTTTATTATTAGATGTCCTCCAAATAATTCCTCTTCCTTTTTAGTTATGAATATGCAATTATTGTTTCCCACATCTTGGTCCTTGAAACCAACCTATAAACATGTCTTCTCCCTTTTTTCAGAATTGAATCCTATTCCTTTATTAGTTGTTACCTATTTTTTCTAACATTCATTCCCATTGCAAATATGGTGTCACATTCAAAGAGGTAAAGACTGGCATCTTTTGCATTTATATAATGCTTCACTATAGGTACTGTCCATAGTCCATAGTCTCTGCTTGCCATTCTGATACACAGAGAAATTGCATCAGATATCTGATATTTTACTGCTCCAGTTATGCAGGGTTACTTTTCATGGCTTTACTTCTAAATGAATATCTATATTTAGAAAATGTCATCATCTTAGTCTTCATTTTTCCATTTTAAATTTATTTTTGATCAACATAGACAAGAAGTCCTGTAAAAGAGCACTATGTATGAACTCCTATGTTGTCAGTTCAGTTCCATTGACCTCAGGTGAAATTCAGTACCAGATCTTGTTGGGAACAAAAAAGTGTGCAGTCTTAGGATCCACATTTAGATGTCAAAGTATATTTACTTAATAATGGAATCACTGTATGTTGTATATTGTAATTAGGTTTCCCTTAGATCATTATTTCATAATGGATCATAGTTTGGAGGTCTATGGAGGTCTTACCAGACGAATCAGGTAAACACACATTGCCAGTTTCAAATATTTGGTAGCCAAACTGGAGAAAGGGCAACAAAAGTCTTAACGCATTATGTGTGCCATACCTGGGCTAATAATTTATACAATACCCTCCTCTTAAAACAGAAACTTGAATGCTTTAATATCAAAAGGCAAAATGTAGCTACACATCCTACCAAATAAATATCTGCAGTGTCACTGATGCATCACAGAAAACCAGAAACTATAGTGTTCCACATTAGCAAGACTGTTATTATTACCAAAACATCTTACCCTTCAAAACATAGTTTTACATTGCTCGTGCAGGAATTAATACAAGTCCTAAAGTCTGCATAATTCAGGAAGCCAGCTTAGATGATTGGAGATGTGTGAACCATGCTTCAATTGACAGGATGTCAAGGCATTTTATGAACTTTATCAGGTGAAAGCTTACAAGTTTCTCTCTGGCTGCATTCCTTCTGGTACTTCAGTTTAGAAATGAAGACACTAAAATTGAATGAAAAAATAATGCTAGCAAGATATAGCAAATATATATCCTCTATATAATTACAGTGTTTCTCTTTCATTACATGGTATTGGATCGTAAGATAGTGATTTCTTTAGGAAACTTACATTTTTATGGTTTTTTTTTCAATTTGAAGTTAGAATTTATTTAGACTAAATTCACAAATTATTAAACTTTGAAAAATATTTAACAGAAATCCCTCATTACTGATATAATTTGTGTATACACTTTTGGAAGTAAGCACTAGGGTGACATATTCTAGATGATGTGAAACTTAACAGTTACTGCTTTACAATTTTCTGTATTAATGTGCATACAGTTTCATCATACTTGCAAGGATGGCATTTCTTTTAAGTTAAAAATAGGTTTATTTAAACATCTGGATGAACTTAAACTCTCAAGATCTCCTCTGTAATAACTGTCAAGAAATGTCCTCATTTTCTGACTTTTTATAAATTCAGTAAGTAGTTGGTATACAATAATCATAGAATTATAGAATCATTTTGGTTGTAGAACACCTTTAAGATCATTGAGTCCAACCACCAATGTAGCACTGCCAAGTTCACCACTAAACCACGGCCCTAAGCACCACATCTACACATCTGTTATATACCTCCAGGGATGGTGACTCCTCCACTTCCATGGGCTTTGCACTCCCTCATTCCAGAAATGGCCCTAGATTTTTAATGAGAAAAGGCTTACTTTCTCACTCAAAATGCAGAAAAAATAAAGGTGCCAAGAAACAGGAAAAGTTTTTTGTCCTATAATACATGATAAAAACAAAGACCTATGCATTATAGCCACACATTAGGCACTGAAATGCACCAAAGAGCTTAGCAACTTGTATATAATCAGCAATAGCAAAAAAATGTGTCTATTTTGTTTTCTATTTTTTTCCCCTACATTATGATTGATAGAAATCTGGAATTATTTTCTGATAATCACATATTTTATGTGAACATGACATCAGGTTTTACTATCTTTCTCTTTTGCAGATTGTTCTGGTTAACCTGTTGATATGCATTGTAGTTTTCTACACTGTGTACTATGTGGTACTATCTGTGTGCTTCGCAGTATTCAAGTAAGATTTCCATGTCTTTAATATGCTGGCGTACTGCAACTCAATATGATGGGCAGAGCTATGACTGTTCAAAGGAAGCTTCTGGACTGGAGACATCCAGTCCCAGTTACTCTGTGAACACATTTTTCAAATTTAGTTAAATTGTACCTGGACCTTCTTTCAAATTCACAGATCGGCAAACAGAGACTCAAAACTAATAATAAAATGTTGGTTTTAATATACTTCATTACACTTGCACCATGTAAATAACTGAATGTAAGAGAAAAGATAATATGAAAAAGGAAAAGTAAGATTTTATAGTCAATAAAAAGACAAATTATATTCTCTTGGGAAATTATTAATTAGCATATAAAGTGCCAAACATTGTAAATAAAAGTGGGCAAAGGCAAGACCACAACACAGAATGGGACCTAGAGAGCTTGTAAAAGCCCAGAGTTTTCTATTTGTAATCATATTTAAAAGCACTCGTATGTCATGTAATCACTAAGGCATTACTGAAAATCTCTGGCTGAATTTATTCATTCTGTTTCCACAGGATTAAAATGTTGGATGGTTTGGCACCTTTTGATTTTAAGACAAATCCCTCATGGATTAACCCCTATTATTTAGGTAACTGAAGTTTGTTTCTATTTTTTTTTTTTTTGTCCCCTCAGTCAAGAAAATAGATTGCATGTGGGTGTAAACTTGCCTTTGTTATGGACAGTATTTTAAATTATTGGTTTAGTAATCCTAATGATTTCTGTATTTCAACTACACTGCATTTAAATGCTTATTTATCTTCCCAGCCATTCTTATCATAGAATCATAGAATAGTTAGGGTTCAAAATGACCTTAAGATCATCTAGTCCCAACCCCCCTGCCATAAGTAGGGACACCTCACACTAAACCATGCCACCCAGGGCTTCGTCCAACCTGGCCTTGAACGCTGCCAGGGATGGAGCACTCACAACTTCCTTGGGCAACCCATTTCAGTGACTCACCACCCTAACAGGAAAGAATTTCTTCCTTATACCCAATCTAAACTTCCCCTGTTTAAGTTTGAACCCGTTACTCCCTGTCCTGTCACTACAGTCCCTAATGTATTGCTAGTTGTCATTCAAGTGATTGTTAAGACTTTTCCTTGAGTGTCTCTTCTGATCTTGCATCATCTGAAGAAAACTTGCTGCTTTCCCAGGATGTTTCATTTTCATTGCAGAACAGTGACCTATTCTCTGTAAAGTTCCTTCACAGAGTTGTAAATTTACTTTTCATACTGCAGCAATTACAAATTAATAGATCCAGATCTAGGATACATTCAACTAATAGAAATTTTGCTTTGGTAATGCCTAGTATATTGGGCATTAAAATTACTATGGCTCAAACCTAAGCATAAAGTTATATACCTAACAAAAATTTATGCTTTTTTTTTTTTCTGAATTTCTTAACCTTAAATTTTACCAGATTTGTAATCTCTTTTACAAAGGCAAATCACATAATCTGTCAGTAAAGTAAGTAAAGCTCAAATGCAAGCTGGTTAGTTCATCAGGTTAAAAGGAGTAACAGAAATGCATGGATATTTGTACAGTTTCAGGGGAAAAAACACCATTTTGGTTGCAGCAGTGGAAAAGAAAATTAAATCATATTCAATTGGAATAACATTTAAGGGCCCTAATGTAATTACTGTATCTCAATATTATTTGTTTCCCTACAAGAATTTTATCAGCTAGTTTGATGCAGCATGTTTTTATGCCAAAGCCAGCAACTATTTCATGCGACTGCTTAGTATTCCACCCTCTCTTCTGTTCACCCAATGAAATAACATGGAATAGCAAAACATAACAAGATCTGTTTAAAGTCTGTGCGCACAGAGACAGAGTGAAGGTCTCTGAATGGTGTTGCAAATGAAAATTAGTTACTCAAGACTCTCACTTGTGCCTGTTAAAAACAAAATTATGTCCTTAAAAGTTAACCTCAAAATAAAAATGAAGTCAGCTGAGAACTGAGGTGTCGTTACTGGCCCAGTTTTGTAAAAAGTTTCAACAGCATTTGTCTACACTATACATACTTTCTGAATTATGAAATTATGGGCATAATTTAAAGTGATACTGTCATCATGATATGAAATAAACTAGAGATACTAAAATACATGGTCTAACATTATTGTTTTTGCAGTGTTACTTCCCACTTTCCTAACTATGTGTTTTTCTAGTTAACTTTTTCTTATTTTTTCATGTTTTTAAACTGTTGGTTGATAGATCTGTAATACAGGAGGAACTAATTGAATAAAATTCTATAAAGAAATTCTATAAAGAATTCTATAAAATTCTAAAAAAAAATCTATAAAGAAAAGAATAAAACTGAAAGTGCAGAATGCTGCTAAATGTATAAATTAAATACAAGGTTGAAAGTTAATGATGGCCTCTTTATTAACTACAGTAATCTTAGCTATTACACTACTGAAACAGTGAAAAAAATCTATTAAAAATACAACTTTCATATGCATGTATACAAAAAAAGAAAAGAATGCATTTACATGGAAAATCATATGAATTACAAAGGCACTATTATGACCTGTTGTATGGGAACTCATTCAGCCAGAAGAGAAATCACATGTTTTTCCATTTAACCCCCTGCTACCCTGCTACCCACCCAGCATAAAGTCAAACTTCCCCCTGAAAATCACCTTTTTTTTTATCCCGTTACATGTAATAGCAAGTAAAACAAGCTAAGCATCACTTCATCTCTGTGTTGAAGAACACAGTTCTTCAAAATCCATGTGAGCTTCCTCACCATTCCCAGTGTCACTGCCCCATGCCTTCCAGACTGTTCTCCTGCCTACAGGGGAGGCACAGCTTGTCCTGCCACTCCTTTTGCAGAGCTGTGCCCACATCAGGGGAGGTAGGTGGCTTATGCAGGCTGGTGGCACCACATGGCTTGGCACACTCCAGAGGAAAAACCGGGGGCAGAAATGCACTGTTCTGTCACTGAGAAAATGAATTTTCTTGATCAGATAAATTTAATGGTCTCTTTTGACAACATAATGTAGTTATTATCACTTTTCTTGTGATTCTCATTTATGGTTTAACACAACACAGAACTAGCTGCTGAACGTCAGGCACAGTGATAGCATGGTACCTACGACAGCTCTGAGAAAAGCCAGGCTCCAGGTTGTACATACCATGAAAATAATAGAGATGGGTGGCCTCTACTCACCTTGTAGGCTCTCTGCTCTATCCCCTCTCGCATATCTTAATTGTTATAATTGTTTTGATATATATTTCTATATATTCTGATATATGTCCTAAATGATGCTATTAAGTCAACAGGAAGAAAGCTATGAAGTTTCATACCAAACAATCTATTAACCACACAATTCTGGTTTGGATGAGAAAAATTTTATCCAAGTCATTATCAGCTAAATCTTTTTGGCACTATAATTGAAAGAGTGTTGAGGGTTCATAAGTGAAATTTCCAAGCTATTTCTTCTCTAGGCTATAGACACTGGTCATATTCCTGTTAATCCTTTTGTTTTTACATGAAGTATATGACATCTGAAAGTCTACAGGCAAACCAGGATACAACTCATGAAGATGTCTGTGGCAAAATTAGTAATGAACTTTATAATGGAGATACAGCTACAGGTTGGGCAAAGAAGAGATTCAGAGCAGCCCTGTGGAGATCAGGGGTCTGGAGCATCTCCCATACGAAGACAGGCTGGGAAAGTTGGGTCTGTTTAGCCTGGAGAAGAGAAGGCTGCGTGGAGACCTCATAGCAGCCTTCCAGTATCTGAAGGGGGCCTATAGAGATGCTGGGGAGGGATGCTTCCTTAGGGACTGTAATGACAGGACAAGGGGTAACGGGTTCAAACTTAAACAGGAGAGGTTTAGATTGGACATAAGGAAGAAATTCTTTCCTGTTAGGGTGGTGAGATGCTGGAATGGGTTGGCCAGGGAGGTTGTGAGTGCTCCATCCCTGGCAGTGTTCAAGGCCAGATTGGACGAAGCCTTGGGTGGCATGGTTTAGTGTGAAGTGTCCCTGCTTATGGCAGGGGGGTTGGAACTAGATGATCTTAAGGTCCTTTTGATTCTATGATTCTATGACATTAGTGTAGTATTTGATCTTGTAAAAAAATTAATAACCATCTCAGACAATTTAATTTCCTATTGCTATCATTTTGAATATGAGAAAAAGCATCCCAAAACTGTGCTTGCTGTCAATATCCTATTTTCGTTTACAGTTCTTGTGATATCATTGGAAATAACTTTCTTCATTTGTGGTCTGCTGTTTGCCCTGGTTGTGGAAGAATGGGTTTGGGATTATGCTGTAACAGTTACTATTATTCATATCATCATAACTTCAGCCGGTAAGTAGGTTTACTGCTAAATATATGCCTAGTATGACAAATTAAAGAGCCGATCAACTATGATTCATTTACTGGATAACTGGACTAACTTAGTTTTTTATTAATGCTAAATAAATATGTACCTGTAATTTCCATCCATTTGAATCACGCATGTATTTAAATTCTGCCATTTAAAACTCAGTTCTGGCTTTGCTGCAGAATTTTAAAATACTAGTTTCTTATAAGAAATTCAGAGTTCTAGTTCATAATCTAGCAGTTCATATCAAATACACCCAGCCTAGACAGAATTTCAGCTTCTGCGAGGTGTGTTTTTCTCTAACTCAAGAAACTAATAGCTGCCCATGTCCTGACACTTTAAGAACTACTCATTAACACTTCAGCTCTAGTTCAGAGTAAAAATGAGGCTTGCTGCAGCAAGCCTATTCAAAGTTATAAATTAGATCATTTGAAATTAATCTGATTGAGGAAAATTAAGCGTTTTGCCATTGAAGCATCTTTTTCTTTTTCTTTTTCTTTTCTTTTTTTTTTTTTTTTTTCCCTTAAATTTTTTTCCTCAAAGTATAAGAAATTAAAAA